>JAGDQP010029063.1:0-23660 GCA_022664845.1 Lepisma saccharinum
TTTACCCCCCAACCAAAATGTTGTTCCTACGCACCTGGTAATATGTCATTCCGGGCTAGAATTTTACGGGAAATACATTTCTGAAATCGGCTTTGCCGTAAATGTACTGTTGTGAGAGATAAGGGCATGTGACACTAGTATTGGTTAATGAAGCAATGGCCTGAAGACCAAGGGCGCCGATTTCTGTGTAAATTTGGAGGAGCCAATTTAGGTGTGTGTTTGGGGGGGGGGGCATTCAGCTGCGATTTATCAATGAAATAGATTTGCCAAAGGAAGATACGCATTAGTAGAAGAGGAAAAAACGAATGCCCATGTACTGTAGAAATAGGAGAACCTACTTCAACTTAGCATTTTGCCCCCCCCCCCCCATTAGATTTTAACTTTGGGTGGCCCGGGCCCCCAAAGCCCCCCGGGATCGGCGCCCTTGCTGAAGACTCCCATTTCGTTTTGAAATAACAAAGGAAATGAAACCCAAATGTATACAAATTGTTCCTGGATAAGTGTCCTATCGATATGGTTTTTATTTTCTTTGAACTAGTGGGACTGGCATCCCACCTCATCCTCCATTGACTCGACCACTGGTAAATAGTGTTCCGCGACTTTGTCTTGTGGCCTTACTTCAGTTAAACTGACGTCTCAATCCGCTAGATGGCAGCACAAGTTTTTTGTACTATTTGTAGTATACGGAGTAATACTTTATATTATTGTTATGTGGTGAGATTTTATGATGAACTCCTGAAAACGAGGAAGTGAACACAGTTTAGTGTATGTATCGCGTATTATTAAAACAACAAGACGTCTAAGGCGGACTTTTCATACACGCGCTCGCCGCATTCTTTGCTTACGATTTGCATGAGTAGCCAATAGAAACTCGTGTTACATGTAGAATACGTGCTTAAACAATGTTTCCATTGGCTATTCACCCAAATCAAGCAAAACGCAGTACTCGCTTGAATGAAAAGTTGGCCTAGCTGTTCTAACATATTTCCATGAAATGCGTAACATTTTGAGGATGTTATAAAGAAAAAGTCTAACTTCACTTCTCTAACCTATGCCAGTGAAGTGTGTAAAACATTAAAAAATCCAAAAAAAGGAACAAGTATTTGTAAGTACAGTTGTGGACAAAAGTGTTGCTGCATATCATTAAAGAATATTTCCCAAATTGTTCGAAGATATACAGTGTGTGACATGTACTAATGAAAATTAAAATTATGAATTACCAAGTTCCCATTACATTGTAAATATTTTACTCTCCGAGATAAAAAGAGGGAACCATGCAACTTGGTACATTTTTGGACTTTTCTTGTTGACGAAAAATTATATGTTTGCAAATATCGTCCTCATTTGAGTCAATATTTTTCTTAAAAGTGCGTCATTTGTGGTTGATTGTGCATTATATCTCTAGGTCTACAAATTTATACGATGTTTCAATATATTTATTTTTGAAATAAGGAACGTTTAGCTATAGATTGACGCCGACGTCGCCCAGCCACCAGCAGGCATCTCCCAAACAATGCTTCGGAATGTTTGTTTAACGCACTTGCACACTCGGCTAATAGATGGCAGTAGTGTTCTTCCTTTATGAATTCCTTTCAAGAATATTTCTTTACTCTTTTATCTAGAATTTATCCTGCAAGTTGGTAGTGACACCTGCTTCCTACGTGCTCAACTACTGTAGTAGGTGTTGAGGGTTCAGGTAAGGAGAAAAGACAATCTGTTTCCAGCTGCCTGTTTGGTGTAGTGGGTAGAGTGTTGGACTGCTGGTTGGGAGCCCCTTGTTTGATTCCACCATCTTCTCACGTTTTTATACTCTTTTCTTTAGTTCACAATGCTCCGTGGTGTCCCCAAATCTTGCAACGTTAAATTAACTTATTTCCCGACGTCAGAGAATAACGAAATTTTGCACAGTGACGTCAGTTGGCTGACAATAGAATATTCCATTGTTACTTTCATGTATTTCTGTATATTTATATATCTTACAAGCATGTTTTAATATTTTTCTTAATATGGACTTCTTTATCCTAGAATATATACTACCCTGCAATGATGTTGGGTTTTCACTGGTTGCAGAACACTTTCGGAAAATGTATGCGAACCCGTGCTGGATCTAGAAATTTTCCTACGGGGGGAAAGGTTTAATCTCCATCGTTTTTTAGCCAAACAACACGACGGACACAACATTGTCTCGCATCACGTAGTGTACTTTTGTTATCATCTCTGAAACCTGTCGTGGCATCAATATTAATAATTCCAGTAGACCTGTCTATCTGACTTGATTCGCGGTTTTGAACTTTAGATATGAAAGTAGGTTGTATAAAATAATTAAAAATGTCTTAGCGCGCCGGTATTGAAATTTTGAACACGTTTAGCTCAATTTCAATGTAATAGGCAATTCTACTTCCTTTTTAGGAGCCTCTATTTTTTATTTTTAGCTTTTTGCCACTCTCAAAACGGGCCGCATGGGGCGCTTGCCCTTTTTGCCTCCCCTAGATTCGCCACTGATCCTAACATCGAAATAAATAAAACAAAAACTTTTTAAATGCATACTTTTCTTCGTAGTAAAGAGTAAAAAATAATTTTCTTTATACATGACTAATAAGATAAGCATGGGCGCGCCAAGAATTTATAATTTATAAATTCAAGAATTTATAACGAGACTGTATATGAGAGTGCGTCCCATGCTTTTCTTTTTAATCATGCATAAACAAAATTACTTTTACTCTTTACTACGAAATGTTTAAGAAAAATTATGTCTTTAAAAAAAAAATTTAAATTATTTTATGCTATTTTTTAAGAACTTTACAATTTTTGTTTGTACATATAAATAATACGTAAATAAAATCAGGTTAATTTTTTTTTTTACGCATTTTCAGAGTTTTACACTGAGACTGAGAGATCAGACAGAAGAGCACGCAAAAATGTTTTCAAAATGAAAGAATTTTCCGATCTCAGTCTTCCTAGTTTCCCCCGAGTCGTCCCTCTGGGTTCGCCACTGCTTCTGCTTCACTTTCGACATGGAATGAAACACAGCCGAGTTGTAGCGTTACCTCTCACAGCGCAACACTCCTCGCCAGGGTCTTATTTAGTGCGTCTGGAGCACCCCAAATTTTCGTGGGGTGTAAAATCCATATAATTTGCCTACCTTACCAAAAAAAAAATAAAAAAAATACAAGTGTTATGTGATCTTGAGAAACAAACTAAATACAGGGATTCTGCCAGACACATTCCCAAATCTGGGTACAGGAAAGCAAATTTTGCCTCATTAACAAAGCAAAAGTATCAACAACTATTAATAACGAACAAAGAGGTTTACATACCTTATAAAATTATAATACAAAATACAATATACGTGTCATTTAAAATAAATTAAATCTGAGTTCTTTCCTCTAAGAAAAGAAAACCAATGAGTTAATTGTTAGGAATATATCTATATTCTTTTCATAGTGCATAACAATAGTTTTCTTCAGTATTAAACTCCAAAGTAGGTCATTGAATTTTGCTATGGTTCAGTCACCAACGAAAAAGTGTTGCCAGATTGTTCTCAATAAAAGTACTTAAAGAAATTCAAGCTCTTGAACAAACACCATAAAATCTTGTTTATGATGTTGAAAATGTAGTTATGGTAATTATAATATAAAATTTTCTTGCTAAATCATTTTAGCAATGTAAATGTTTATGTATTTATTAGTTTAATTTCATATTTATTTTTACTCCTCTATTAAGTCTGTATTATTACAACCAAATGCTTATTGGGCTTAAAGTGCCTTTGTTCTTTTGAAACAAGCGTAAAATTCAATACTGTTATTACTACTTTTTTTTAAATTGCCATGAGAAATATCGGTATCAAATCTAGGAACCAAATTGGATTTTTCTGCCATTGTTTCCAGAATGTATTGGCGTCATACAATTTGTCTCTTTCTACGACTTTTTGGATTTGTGTAAGTTTTATTTTCCATTTTGTTACAGAAACAATAAACGGAAGAAAATGTTAATTACATCATTCATTACATACTCACTCCGAAGTTTATTCACCAATAAGAAATGTTTTTATTTATGCGCATAGGCCATTCTGGTGTATGACATGATTCTGAAGTGATCCATTAACATCTATATAAAATATTTAGTCTTGTTAGTCACTTTCAGTTTAATTCAGAAGTAGCAACGATTAGCAACCACATCATGTTAAATGTGTATTTAATTAGCATTTAGATTGCAGCGCAAAATATCTTTGCCGATTGAGATTTGTAGAGAATGCAAGAAAATTTTTATAGTGTTAAGTTGATACGTCCCTAAATACATAGCGTTTGTTAGTGGCTTAGCAGCACTTGTGAATTCGCCTTAAATTTTGTAGATTTTAAGAAAGTTCCATCTCTAAATTATACTTACTTTGAATGAATAACTGTTACGTTAAGGATTCAAAAAATACATGTTACTTTAAATTTTTAACCAGAGAGATTCATAGAAATAAATGTACGTACAGTCTGTGACAAAAATTTTAGTTATTGCCAACTTTTGTACAGAAAATTATCGCATGCAAAGAAAATGAAAATGCCATTTACAGAACTCCGCACAAACTAATTTGTTTACAATACTGCTCTTATTAAAACAATCAATTCACATGATCATATGTATGAATTACAGCTTCGGCATAGATTAAAGCAAAAAGAAAAGAGTGAAGTGTATTCCCGGTAGCCGCTACTTTCAAATAACAGCGTATTGCGAATCTTATAAGCTGGAATAAGCACAGATATGTTGCAAATAAGCCTTCTTATCAAATTTAAATATCATCCAATCAATCCTAATAAAGCATAACTTACTATGTACACTTTTAAATCCCCTCTCTGTCTTTCTATCGACCTGTGAGTGTCAACACAAGTAAAAGACTATCAGAAGGAATGAAGCATGGGGATGAAAATTCGTAGAAAATATTTTTTTGTATTTACCCATCCTCGAATCAATCTCCAACACATTTATATTATTGTTGAAAATGAACTGAAAATAGTTTAGCATTGATGACTTTTAGTCATACTTTCAACTACAATATAACATCCTAAATACAATTTATCAGAAGGAAACTAATTCTCTTAAGACTTCTTCTAAAACATTATAAACAAAAGCATTAAAATAATATTATCGGCATTCATGAAAAAAAAAAAACTTTTAGTCTCGATCAAGATGAAAGTGTCGAGAGGCAAGTTAAGGTCTCATCTCGAGTAAGTCTTGATGAATAGTGTTATATTCTCGTCTCGATTCCTAGACCTTAGTCTCGGTCAAGGTCTAAAATTAAATGTATATACTCTCCCGCAAAATAACTTTTACATTAATCCAGATCATAGAAGAGAGGTAGAATTTAGTTCCTACAAACAGGGCGTTACACGTTCCTCCTTCAGAAGAACTTTAATCCGTTCACCTTCCATTTTTTTTTCAAAAGGAACTAGCTCCAACGAAAAGTTCTTCAGAAAGGAATTCGTTCCTGAAAACGCATTCCTATGAACTCCTCTCTCCTCAAGTCGGACAACGAGTTGCGTTTATATATTAGACCAGCGTTTCTCAACCTTTTTCATGCTGCTACCTCTATTCACCATGTCTTCTGACCGGCGACCCCCAAAAGTACTATTACAATTTATATTAAGCAGCTTCGTTTCACTTTGTGTGTGTTGAAGCCATCAGGAGGCTGCTTACAACACACACACAACTCGCGACCCCCTTGCACAAGGGGGGTCGCGACCCCCACGTTGAGAATCCCTGTAAAAACGTCGGTAAACTTTATTTTTATATGAGCCAGTCTAGTAACTTCGGCCTTCCAGGACTTCGGTCCTCACGATTCGCCTTTAGTTGTTAAAATTCACACCCATGCCCCTGCCGGGACTCTAACCCGGAACCTTCGAGCCATTGCCCTACCGCCACAGACCGCTCGGCCACCCGGCTGGCGAGAAACCATGTAATAGACCATTGATCTCCAACGCAACATATATTTTTAGATTAGCATTTATAATGAATCTACTGCCGTCTGATGTACCTCCATGATTGATCATGGTGTGAGGTGCACCGCAAAACTAAAAAGGCGTAGAATCACTGTGAACAGTTCCTTGATTCACGATTATTTCTCATTAAATAACTAAAATTCATAAAGCCTAATGGTGTTACAAAATAACAGTAACATAATTGAATCTTGGCATACAGGATTTTCAATATCGTTCTTTCATTTTTTGTTTCCAGAGTACTTCAAGAACTAAGCGTGAGTAGATTAATTGTATTTTTTAGTAATAACTTAATTAGAAGTTTCTTTCTTCGCATAGAGTTTTTTTTTTTTTATCAAGTCAAATTGATAGAAGGTAAAGTCTCAAATCTCGATCATTTTTCTTTCCGCACATATCATTCAATTCATGATAGTACCTTTCAATCATATTTGAATGCCGATTGCATGTTTAGGTGTCCATTGTAATGATAATCAAATTAATCCGGTATTAGAAGATGGGGACTACAATCTTGAAAAACTAATGGTGAATTGTGTATTCCTAGCAATGTAAGGTATATACGACTTCTTAACTGCAGCCTTTCGGGAGGTTCTTATTTTCGAATGTACAGTCACACTCAGGGCCGGATTTATTGGTCTAGGCGCCCTAGGCCATGACTTCAAGCACCCCTCCCCTTTCCTTCCGGTCCTTTCCCCCTTCCCACCTTTATATTACTACTACTCTCCTCCGTCCGCTCGCCATTTAATAATAATATCATTATTATTTAATTATGCTAATGTGGTTATTTACAAATATGCTTCAATAATATTAATAATAATAAAATAATGGCATTAATGAAACTTTAGTATATCAGCTCATTCGTCAATACGTCGCGTCCTTCCTAAAAACCAGCAACTTCGAAGTTACAAAATCTCTAGGAATGGGCAAAGCAACACTACAAATTCACTCGCTACGTTGAATACAATTTCTTGAATGTTAAAAACCATCTCCGAGAATATTTATCTCCTGAACATATTGATCCTGCTGTCGTAGAAGACAGCTTAGGATATTTTTAAAAAATTAAAGTTCTTTAGCCATCTTAAGATCAGACCTGGATAGGGTATAGGAGGATAGCGGGCAATGTCTTAGTTAAAGTATGTTCCTGTATTTCATGTGATGAAACTGAAGGAAACTCTGGAGAACGCGTCAGGACAGTCGGCAGGAGAATTCGAACGCACAGTACTTACCCATTGTGGACCCGGAAAGACAGGTTAGGAAAAGACACTTTGATTTTCCTCATATACAAAAATCTAGTCTTCATGCATATAGTGTGCTTCAACACAAAGCACCTGTTGTCCATTGGCAGGAGAATAGGTGCCTTATATTTAGCGTTGATTAAAATGATTATTGGTGTATACAAAGACAAAAATAGGAATAAATAATATTCCTAATATTAACACTAATGTTCATTTTACTATTTCTTATGTAAATTAACCTAACTTTAAATTGCCTGAAATCAGTTATATGCGAGGGGTCGCCAGAGTCAAAGCTGATGGTGTTTGGCACTCTTCCAACATGGTCCTTAATGTATTTTGCTAAATAAGTTTTTGTCTCACGTTTTAAATAGCGACTCGCTTTACTTCGCCCCCAGACCCCCGTGAGAACTATGCTCCCAAATTGCTTTTTGGGGAGCTGTGACCGCATTTATCGCAACCAGACTCCCAAGTGAAATGCGTCTCCATCGTGCCGATCTGCCTTTCCCGCGGGGGCTGCTGCGTCCCAATAGGGGAGGTTTGCGATATATATTTATTGTAATCTATTCGTTATGGCACACATTCATACCAAATTTCGTTTGTCTAGTTACAGTGGTTTAAAAAATGGATTTTTGGCAAGCCATTTATTATTAAATACGGCGACTTTTTGAACGTTTTCTTATATTGTCGTGACTTACTCGTGATGCTATTTCTTTATATAAAATTTCATTTCTCTAGCTCGAACGGTGAGAGAAGTGTTTTTTTTTTGGGGGGGGGGGGCTATTGTGAATCCAAGATAGCGACTTTTGCAAAATGTAATATTTTCCTTAACTACTTGTGGTGATACATCTTTACGCCAAATTTCGTATCTTAATCTTAAACGGTGTGGAAAATGAATATTTGTCTTTGCCATTTTTGATCCAAGACGGCGTCTTTGAATACATTATGTAATATTTCCTTAATCTGCTATTGATGATGTACCTTCGTACAACAATAGGTTTGTCGTCCATTTTGAATCGAAGATGGCGAATTTTTCTACATTTTGTAATATTTTTCTAAACTACTAGTTATCATGTACCTTCATACTAAATTTCGTATCTCTAGCTCAAACGGTGTGGAAAATGGATTCTTTAGGTCCGCCATTTTGGATTCGAAATGGCGACTTTTTGAACATTTTGTAATATTTTCGTACCCTACTAGTACTGTTGTACCTTCGTACGAAATTTCACTTCAGTAGCCCGAGTTGTTTAGGCTGTGTTCGATACAACAATAGGTTCGGCGGCAAATTTGGATCAAAGATGGCGACTTTTTCCAAATGTCGGATGCTTTCCATTACCTACCCTTGATCATACACCTTCATACCAAATTTGGTGTTTCTAGCTCCAGTAGTTTGGCCTGGGAATTTTGATCGGTGAGTGAGTCAGTGGCCATGGGGCTATATATTATGTGGATGCCTAATTTCTCTTTGTAAACTGCGCACCTGTGAAAATTGCGCCCCTAGGTCCGGGCCTATTGGACCTAGTGGTAAATCCGGGCCTGGACACACTATTCGATACATTCCATCAACGTAAAGACCTTCCGTCGTTCGTATTCCTGTAGTTCATTTCTCCAAAATTCCAGCATTTGCATTGTTAAAATTGGGTTCTGGCTGGACTGGAACGAATGGATAACGCTTCCAAACGCAATTAATGCAACAGAGTACTCCATCGGTCCAGTACAAGGACTGGATAAGATATATGAATAATCAGCAGTTATAAATTATTACTGACAATTTGTGTTTCAAACCTTTTTTATTAGCTCTCTCTGTTGTGTTACATTTATTCTGGATAACATTACCCAGGAAATCTAGAAATACGAAGTAATACCATTTCTGGACTGTGAAGAAGGTTCACAACACAAAAGTAGTAGTCGTCATGATGATTGGATCATTCTTCTTGGGGGCGTATCTAGTTTCCACACTCGTAGTAAAATAAGGCTGCAGAGAATTTCCAATGTCCGGAAGTTGACATGGTTCACACCAGCCAGAACGTCAAGTCACATTTACTTACTTTCCACGCGGTGGTCATCTCCTAAACTGAGATGATGGTATTACAATTCACAGTAGCGTATGAAGTAGACATATTCCCAGGGTCTAATGCAGGAATACAGAAATTAATAAGACAGGTATTTTGTTGAGGAAGGTGAAAAATAGCAGCCGTGCCTTATAATAATATGAATGTCGCATATATAAAAAAATGTAATAATTTCTGAAATATCGACATTTGAACATAAGTAACAACGGATTCAGGTACAGAACATTCCAATCATTAAAAACACACCAAAGAAATAACATAACATTTTTCTTGGTTGCATTGTTATTATTGAAGAAAAACTTAAAACATTAGATATGAAAACAGTATGGTTAGCAATGAAAAAAAATTTTTTTTTGTTTATGTTAGTAGAAAATACAAATACAAAAAAAAAAATAGATCCCCAGTAAACGCTTTAAGACTCCACAGGTTTGAAACCAAGGTTCTACAAGACACCGTCAACAATAAATTAACATGTACATAATTTTTACAATGAACAACAAATTCGTCGGCAGAAGGAAATTCTTGCAACAAGCCTCCACCTATCCAACTTCCTATTCAGAGACTTTTTATGTGGGTGCTTTGGTAACATTCCCTTAGACGTGTCCGTATCAAAATTTACATAAACATTATTCGACACAATAACAAAATAATGTGGTTCTCACTGTCCCTAAGCACCCACTTGTCAGTTTTACTAAAGTACTTCAAAATTCAATTTATCCATTTGCTTCTGTTACATTAAACGTATCAGCACCAAATTTGAAGTAAATATTGTTCGCCACAATAGAGATATACTGTGGGCATTCCCTTCACTAATCATCCATTTTGCCAGTGTTCTATTTTATAAAAATTAATGTTTTATTTTGGCTGAGACGTTATCAAAATCCTCGGAACATTCGCGATAGTTACTAGAATGGCAGTGCTCACCTGTTTAATCTGGTGACTATATTTAGCAGAACATTTAGTTGATTGCATTACTCTATTTAAAGAATTTAATCTAATTTCGCTAAAATTACGATAATAGTTTGTTACCGGATCCACCCTTAAGTTAATATTGTTAGTTTTTGTTTTAATTTTTTAAAATATTAGCCAGCTTGGTAACATCCTATTCGAATAACCTACTTTATTTTTGTATTTATTGCAGACACCTCCAAAACCACTCCTTTTCCTTCAAGAGGAGGAACTAAACAACCTTGCGAAACAATGTAAGTGAGTAATGTAATATCTTTTGGACCATCAGATAACCTAATTAATCACTTTTTTCAATTGAAGAAGAGTTATCTGTATGCGAAGCATGTAAAAACAATATTGGAGAGATGTAAGTAGAGTTTTACAGGATTCCTGTCCATTTTATACCTCTTGCATATTATAGTGGCGCTTATACTCTAGAATTTCAACGGATCTCACCCTTCGTTCAGAAGTGTCTGGCCGAATCCAAGGAGATATTCCATGTTAAATAAAACAAACGCATTTAATTAAATCTCCTCAGATTTTTAAGTGTTTATTATTTTAAAGCTTTGGGAGTTAATCCTTGAGAACTTCCCCTGCTTGTTTTCGTATATATCCATGTTTGTTTTTAGTTCTGGGCTAAAGTTGTCCATTTACACGAGCGATATCGGTTAAATTTGCATAACTACGAAACTGTTTACCATATAACAGAAACAACAATTGAAGACTTCAGTAAGTGCCACTTTCCAACTTATGAGAAAAACCAGTTTTCAAAATTTTATTTCTATATAAAACAACACGTCTCACTATTTAAATACATCCAATAGAAAGACTAAACTATGGGTTTGGACTTCGATAGGACTAACAACATAGGTCCTATATTGTTATTCTTGTAAAAACGGAATTTTTACCCCCCTCTCCCCCCAAAAAATGTCACTTAGTCCTTCATTTACTTCAAATTGAGTAAAAATCTGTTTTATAATGTACATCTTCTCTAAAAAATTAAAACTTCATTTTTGCGATGCAAATATCAAAATTATAGATTTACAAAGGCACTCATAAAAATTCGCATACAGAGATATGTTTCATTTAAGCTAGAAGAAAGCGCCAACAATATGTTGTAATCATAAATAAAAGTAGTTGAGACATTTGTAACATAATTTTCCTAATTATTTTCAAAATAAAATTTCCCTTTTTCACAAAAAAAATATATATAAATATAATTTTTGTAATAACTTCTAAATGTACCAATAAGAAAAAAATACCATATCTTTTGCGAATTCCAAGATCTTATTCTTAATTTAATTTAGTTAAATTTATTCATCTATATTTATAAATTTAAGAATATTTATTTCAGTAAGTTCGTTAAAATTTATTAATCCAGATACATTTATTCATCAATTGTTTACTTATGAATTCAAAAATATTTATTTTTCCACTCAAATACAAGGAACATTCTGACAAGTAATCAGTCTCTTGTATTGTTCCACACTGGCCTCCTTTTTCAAAAATTGGAATTATTGATGTCCTTTAGGCCTTTTTAGCAGTTTTTGGAACACTTTCGGAGGTTATAATACTACAGTTTAGAAGCAATAATGTATCTTGTGTTGGCTTCAGAATGACATTTTTGCCCTACATCTCATCTCATATACATCATATTTTCTAAAGGTTTAGACCTGAGGGCATTATTGTTTCACTTTTATCATCAGGAATTCCCCTTGGCATAGTCAATGTTATACAACACGAGAAGAGCTGTTTGTTCAAATAAGCAAGTAAACATTCCGCCTACTTAAAGCAGAGACAGAGCCAAATAACAGACTGACTCTGTGACCGAGTATGACCTTTCCGGCGTCGTATTTTCCCTGCAATGGGAGAAGGGGGCAACATGACCAGTCCCGGTCACCCCTGGAAAAACACTGTTTATTGAAACGCAACAGTGAATAATAAGTGCACGGATAATTATGCACTTAAAATACCTAAAATATGCACTAAAAAGGAGCAAACTATGCAACGCAATATGCACTTTCGAAAACACCTTAGTTTCTTGTAAATGTTTTATTTCAGTTACTGCAAAAGCCTTTTACAGATGTTGAGTCTTCCTTTAACTCATATGATTTAACATGGAATGTTTTTAATACTTCCAACCGTTACTCTCAAATAAATTTGTTCAAATACTAAAATAGAGTCTACACTTACTTGGAAAAACATTTCGAACACAGATATTTTTTAATGAAATTAAAAATACATTATTTACAGATCAAGACTATTCTTTTACAACATTACACGTGTAAGATGAGATAAAATGAATTTTATGGGCGGTAACAGCACTATGGCTTACGCCCGTCCCGATACGGGGAAGCCCCTTATCTTGGTCATGTCAAAATTTAGCTGTGAAATAAAATAATAAAAGAATATAAAAATGAAGATGTAAAAGGTCTTCACAATCAGCCCACTGGTGTAAATGGCCAGAATAAAAACCAAGCCTGTAAATGGGACTTTACAAATAAAACAAAACTACACTATAAAATTTAATGGAAGCCTGTAAATGGGACTTTACAAGATAAAACAATACTACACTATAAAACGTAACAGCTAAGGAGCATAATCATATAAAATAAATGGAAATCATAAAAATCTTCAAAAACAAGTAAAAGATTACCGTTTAAGTTTAAGTTTATACCTAGGTTTCCCTTTCCTTCCAACGAGAATAAAATCTATATCCATCAGGTGGTCCTGAATCATGTCGAAGCCAAAGATGAACTTGGTTCGTCGATAGTATGTGCAGACTCTTCCTGAGCTAACTGAGCAGACAACACGTTCGTCAGAGTCTTAATGCTTGTAGCGAGAGGCGAAATTCGAACTAATTTCGGAACTTTATAGGGACTAAAAGTAGTCTTAACACGTGGAGCTCTAGAGCTCTGCACAGGCGTGTGTTGTCCCTGACTCTGCGTCGGCATATTGCTAGGAGTCTCCGATTCTTTGGGCGGCTTCGGAGTGTCGTCATGCACAACAGACTCTGTTTGTGTTGATACGTTAACTGTCTGGGTACCAACCGAGACAGTTTTAACTGCTAGTCTGGCTACAACATTTGAAAACGCACCAGAGGGAAGGGTGCGCTGAGACTCTTTTACGCGACGTTTTGCATCGCCAGCAGATATTTTCTCTATCACCATCAGCTCTCTAATACGTTTTTCTTCTTTAAATACCGGACAGTCACGCGACCAGGCCGTGTGATCACCCTCGCAGTTAACACACTGAGGTTTCAGTGATGTGCAAGGATCCGCACCATGGCTACTGGTACCGCATATTGCACATACAGCAGAGGTCGCCTTACAAGACGTGCTGGTGTGTCCATAGTGCTGACATTTAAAACAGCGGAGCGGACTCGGTATATAATTACGGACAGGTAAGGAATAGAATGCTGCCTTCACTTCCTTGTGGAGCTGTGGCATGGCAAACGTCAAAATTAGCAAGTTCGTGGGTTGCAGTTCACCACTCTTTCGAGTTTTAATGCGTCTAACGTTGACTACACCTTGGCTGGCAAGTTCATTCTTAATCTCTTCTTCAGGGACATCTTGAAAGTCCCAACAAGATATTACGCCCTGACAAAATTTCAGTTGACGGTGTGGTTCTACTTGAACTTCGAATGGTCCTAGGGTTTTCAGTTTAAAGAGATTAGTTGACTGTTTATTATTAGATGTCTCTACGAGCAAGGTGCCGTTTCTAAGCTTTTTAACATTCTTAAGTTCACCTGCAACGTGATTCAGTTGTTTTTGTATAACGAAAGGGGATAACCCCTTCAAACCACCTGGATTGTCTGTTTCACTCTTTACTTTAATCACAAGATATCGCGTAATAGACGGTACGATACTTGTCTGTTCCTCTACTTCAATTTTCTCTTCTTTGTCACTGCTTGATGCATTAGCTGTATGCGCCTTCTTGCTAACATCAGTGACGTTCTCTTCGCTCTCTCTCTTCTGTTTCTTTCGTTCTTTCTGCGAAGGCGACTTATTAGGATGTGGTGGAGCCATGATGAATGAAAGCCGTAAATGCCCACACTTCTCCGTATTCGTTCTGAGGAGCCAACGAGGCTGCCGGGTACTACCCTCATCACCCTTGTCAGCAAGCTGGAAATCGAGGCGAAGTCAAATGACTTGGCGTCGAAATCACTTGTACTCCCGACTGATGGATACTTGGGACACCCACTCCCCCGAGTGTTGGCGAGACCAAAGGTCCGAAGAGCACCCCAATGGCGCACTTCCCAGTCTCAACGAGCTAGACCATCCAAGAATCTGCTGTTAAGAAATAGGCGCTATCCAATGGTTCCGCCCCCTTTCCCCTGGGCCCAGGGGCCATCGTCAATGCAAATACATCCTGTCACATCCTTGGTCATTGCGCGGAGGCGCAACTCACAGCACAAGAGGAGATGAAATAATGAGTCATCAGTGGATGAAAAATGTAGTGAATGTAAATGAAATCCTCTCGGCTGGTCCTCCTTTCAGGCAGCGTAGATGTTTAGCTGCGAGGGCTGATTGCAGCCAGCAAAAGCCAGCTGGACGATGGGTTCGCCAATTCCCTACGCCATTACACGTGTATGTATCAAATTTCAATCTTGAAACTTCCATCTTTGACAAGAACGTATTTGTACTCGATAAAAAATATAGTTCCGCTTCACTAAATATAATTAGACAATATTTAAGGGCAATATCTGACACAACTCAAGGTCATCTGGAGACTGTTCATGTCTCATATTTAGCTTCTCTAGTAGTATTTAGTTTCGGAGGGAGTCCACCAATTTTTTTTTTATTATATATTTTAGGGAACTATGTTGGGTATTAACATAAAATGTACATAAATACTCCCAAATTTATACTAATTTTACATAGAAATAGGCATTTTAAAGAGAGTACGCCCCTATCTCTAGGTATACCGAACCTTCAAGCATTCTCACAAGCGCATTTCTAACATAATCTATTATTTTGATGTTTGTTCGTACTGGCTTCGGCTCTGAAATATGCAAGGAATTTATGTAAATGATTCATATATGCATATACATCTGTAACATGCATTTTCTAAAAAATCGTTGAAATATGTATTTGCATATGCAATATGCAAAATGCATAACTAACCGAGCCTCAATAATAAGAAAAGAATTAAAATTCATTTCAAACTTTGCTCTTTGGTGTTAAGCGTCGAAATCGGGTCACCAAGCATTGACCTGGTTTTCCATTTCTACTCTGGCAGTGAACCTATCAAGAAATTTAGGACAATAAAAGTTAGTCAGGAAGCAAATAATGACCTTTCCTCAATATCAGTCAGCTTGGTCGAATGGTTACTGAACTTAACTTCCATGTTAGACTCTTTGGGTAACTCCAGTGAAGGGATGACTTTCATACCTTATTTAGTCTGAGATGAAATTTGTGCACTAGAATCACATTTGTTCATATCCTCGTCTTACAAGTAACACTATTTCAAGTGGACACTCAGAGCTAGAAGAGATACACATATTTAAAATCAGAATACAAAAATACGTTTGTGTGTAAAAATGTTTGGTGCCATTGCCAGTGGTTGAAGAGAAATTGATGACACAATAGTCAGATTTTTCTCTGTGGAGAGTGATATAAATGTGTTGAAATAGCATTATATTTTTAAATTGCTCAAATAAATGGAAAGCAAATACACAGTACCGGTACTGTGTACTGGGTGGAGGGTATATTCTTCATGACCGCCATCTTGCAGTCCGCCATATTGAATCTCCATTGATTTTCTTAAATGGTAAGGGCGTCGTGTAACATACCATTCTGGGCTAGAATTTTACCAGAAATATGTTTCTGATGTTAGTTTTGCTGTAAATGTAATAATATGAAAGCTAAGAGTATGTAACGCTAGCTTGGGGAAATGATACAATAGCACGGAAACACCTATTTTGCCTTGACATAACGACGGAAATGAAACTCAAATGCGTACAAATCCGTATCGATATGGCACTATACTCAGGAACATTTTATATGCATTTTGTTTCATTTCCGTGGTTATTTCGAGAAGAAATTAGTGTGTCTACGCTATTGTATTGTGACCCCATGCTAGTAGCGTCACATACTCTTATCTCTCACAATATTACATTTACGGCATAACTGACTTCAGAAACGCATTTTTCGAAAAAATCACACAGAATGACATATTACACGACCGCTTTCCCATTTAAGAAAATCAATCAAGATTCAGTATGGCGGACTTCAAGATGGCGGGCATGAAGAATATACCCTCCACAAGGAAGCCCTTCCACCCAGTACCCATTACTGTGTATTTGCTTTCCGTTTCATTCAGCAAATTAAAAATATAAAGCTACTTCAACATATTTATATCACTCTCCAGAAACAAGAATTTGACTATTGTATTACCAATTCCCCTTCAACCACTGGCCAATGGCACCTATTATTTTTACACACAAACTCAGTTTGATATTCTGATTTTAAATATGTATATCTCTTCTAGATCTGAGTGTCCACTTGAAATAGTCTTACATGTTAGTGCAAACATTCCTAATGAGAATGCATAGTGTTGTATTCTCTACAGTTGAAATTCCTTTAACGCGAATTGTTCATAACCCTATTCCAGCAATTAAGAAATAAAATAACATGTGGCAAACTTCGAAATTGTATGAAAATAAAATAAGATGTGGCGCTCGAACAGGAGACACTCACTACTAAAAGTGTTCTCAAGAAACATTTTCTAAAGGCAAAAATCATTTGTTTATTATACATTCTTACATATACATATAAATTATGCATAAATAATAGAAAGATATATTTATACTGCAATAAATGATGTCTTCTTATTTGTTAATATACTTTGCACTATAAACTATTTGAAATATTAAAACTTTTGATAATGTTTGAGTTCCGTATTGCAAGCAATATGAAGGATATTAAACAGTTCCAGGTACCAGACTCGTTTAAAATTAACTTTCTAGCGTTAAAGGAAACAATTAGTAATGAATCTGAAAAGTGACCGAACATATTTTTTCTACTAATACAGTTTAATTCTTGTATCATTGTAGGTCCACCAGAGTACGACGTAACTCTCAAATGTATTTTAAAGAATTTTATCAGCGATCAAGATGCCCCAAATAGACCAAGCTGTTGTCCCATAATCGACTTCAGCAATCCCTGCTGTTGGAATAAGGAGCGCTTATTCGGGAGAAAAGATGTTGTATGTGAGTATATAGTTTCTTCTCATTCTCCGACTATATTTCTTTGGAGAACTGATATAGGAGTTCCAGCAATAGTGATGGAAAATAAATGCTCTTTCCTCAGAAACCTCATTCTCTACCAGCATTTATCTACTAAAGTACAAAACGTAGCCAGATATAGTCATAAAGTTGTCCGCTTTTATTGCAGCAGGGATGCATAAAATTTTGCTGACGAAACAAAAAATTAACAGGTATCTACATTAAACAAAAAAATACCTACTTCACCACAGCATATACCAGAGTCGCAACGTGTATTTGTTTCATCCACCCCACTACATTCGCATGCGAGTCATGTCATGTTATAAACTTGTGCTCAAACCAAAGACTTCTACTTTAGCGAGTGTAGAGACTGGAAAGCGAGTGGATACATCCTACAGATTGTTTTCCTTACTTCCTCTGCTCGGTGGAACGAACGTCTTCTCAAGTACTTATAACTGTTAAAGTGAGAAGTGAGAAGCACTTATCTCTTAGGGTTATTGTAAGAATGTGATGCACGTTAAGTTATAGTTCATTAAAAGTAATTTTAGGGGCGTTCGTTGCTCGTTTGCGTTATACTACAAGCCGCTGCTGTTTTGTTCCGACTGTTTTTCCGATGTTTGATAGTTTGGGTGTAGGAATTATTAGTTATGTTACGTTGACATGAATTCGGCTAAGAATATTTTGGCCGAGGGGGAGGCTTAGAAGGAAATAAGTACCAATAAAACCCTACACCACTTACTATCTTACTGATTTCAGAGGACGATGTAAATCGAAGCACAATGTTATACATGTGGTCGCAAAAAAATTGTTAGTCGGACGTGCGTGTCAATTCAAAACGAACGTAAGTGTGAAGAGGTGAAGTAGTTATCTAATCGTACTCTACTTACAGTAATACTGATGTGTACCGAGTAAGGTCATGAAGTTCGAATCAGCACTGGAGAAGAACGATATTCCAGGCCTGCTGTTGATCATCCTGACTTAGGTTTTCCAGGCTTTTCCTGCATTTCGTTAGATGATAGCAGGCAGTACCTGCTTTATTTACCTGCATTATCTGCTTTTCTTGATTCCTTTCTCTGAAAAAAATCGCGAAGAGTGTATAAATGCATGTTCAAACTATGAAAATGCAACTCTATGGCTTACGAAACGCGCAAGTTCATTGCCACAGTAAGAAACGTTGGACACTGAATTCTATTCTGCGAAAGATCAAACCAGTTTTCATCACGCACATATACCTCTCGAACTTCCATCCTTATACTGTCTTCCCAACGTCCTCTTTTCCTTTGGCTTGCAGACTACGATAAAATAAATATAGAAAACGAAGAAAAATAATGGTTTAGATGTGTCATAGTCAATTGGCTCTCGTTGCACACACAGCCTCTTCTCACTGCACACAGGCTCTCGTTGCACACACAGTCCCTGACATTATTTCGGCATTTTCCATATATCTAAACTAGGTTGCCTTTGCTCAGTTCTTGAAGCATTCATTGGCTTACTAATCGGAAAGTTCTAGGATCGATCCCAGCGTCGTCCTCCTGAAATTTTTCAGAGTTTTCCTCAGCCACACACCAGGCAAGTTCCGGCATGGCAACTTCAAAGTGGTCCTTCGCCAAATTATTTGCAACATGCTCTCACCTACCCTATCCCGATCTGATCCAAAATTTCCTGAAAGCCGTAAATAAGACTAACTTCGAGAGAATTCTACCAGAACATGTTTTACAAACCTGATCCCAATAGATAATTTCAGCTGAACTCTAAATTGGGGCTACCAAAGTTCCAGTTTTCTATTGACAGAAAAATCTCTGAAAGTTTCATCATTAGCTACACTCAAGCTGTTATGATTTTGTGAGCTAAGGTGGAGCCTTATTGGTAAATCCATCTTTCCTCTAGAACTAGAAGTACGTTCAGAAACACATAAGGAAGTCAATGAAATGCACGATGTTAATGCTCTGAAGTCTCGTTTCTGACATGTCGTGGTAATGGTGGACACAATTCTTCAAATTTGATGCAATTGGTGGTAATGTTTATCTCTAAATAATGTCATATATAAAAATGTATGAACTCTTATACCAAAGAGAAATACCGTTCTGTAAGATAGAAGCTGTATGTAGTTATACTGCACGACCATTTTCTCAATCTACTTATCCCATTTTGGGAACATTCAAGTTGGAATAAATAATCACTTAAATACGAGACTTATCGTAAATAATTCCTCATCCTTTAGTGTGTCTATCTCTTTTCCTACTATTTCGCATTTACTGCAATACAGTAGAACATAGTCCGATTGTACACATTTTCTTCTTACGAGTTGGGTTGACGTGATTATCATGCGGAAGGGAGCCACGCTACTTTTTACGCAGTCGAAACACATGTTGACCTCCTTCCATTCCTACCTTTTTCACCCTAAGGTTTGTTCGGATGAGATGCTCGGTGTTAATAAATGTGACGTCCGAGTGTCTACTCGGGCAATGTCGTGCAGCTCTCGCTCGAACAGATAAGTTCTTGTTTCCTTCTGCTTGCACGTAACGCCATCTATAATCTTGTCGATCACCCTTGCGCTGAGAACACAGCACGACTGTCAATTGTCTGAACTCAGTTACATTCTCTCCCGAGCAGAGGCAGAAAGTGTTTGCACTGTGTTACACTACTAACACTATCGCCAGCCATCCGAAAAGTTGCGGTGCTAACTGCACCACCCACTTTAACGCAAAAGAATGCACTCGTTCAGTAGTACACTCTGTCCGAACAAGCTAATAGTTTGATGGCTCTTGTGTATAAATATTCACTGATCAGATGTGACATGGATTTTGAAATGTTTTATCAAGACCGAATAATGTACTAAGGGAAATTGCACACAATTTTGGTTTGATACGGTATAATGTTCCACAGCACAGCGAATAAACTCTATTGATCATTTGAAAGGTCTTGATCACTAGTGATTATGGATGAATTAGTAAGGTTTTCTAAAAAGGAAACATTTATTCTTGATCTACGTTTTATGGATGAGAATCAATAGATTATTTTCGGCGCTGGTGGCTTAAAAATATGTAGTTTAACAACAATCTGAAGTTGAGAACTTACATATGGCCTTCAACAAACAGCTGTAGTTAAATAGAAGAACTGTTGGAGTTGTTCGCTCCACAACAAACAAACCTCTCCTGACCCAATGATATTGTAGGGATATTGGTTAAGATTAGAGGGAAGAAGGCAATGCAGTAGCTATAGTAATTAGCCATATTATGCAGTTTGTTTCAACATTTCGTCTATGATTGTTACTGTTGTTATAGTGTAACTTTGTGTTATTAACTTTGTTGTTCAAAGTTTAATGCAAGTGGGAAAGAAGCGGAACAGTGGCCTGCCATTAATTCTATCCTGGGCTGTCGTCAACAAATAACAACACGAGGACCCGGGAAAGGTAGAACGTAGAGAGCAAGTAAATCGAAAACAGGGTACGGAAAACGCCTTTTCTTTTATAAACTGTTGAAAGCAAATGGCTATTAAAGGATACTGGACAGGAGGTGATACATGATGGCCAATGTCAAAATCAATTTTGCACATATCAAGAGAACGATTATACTGCTGATTGACTCCCAAATGTATTAGTCAACATCATAGAACGCTGTCGACTGCATCCTGTGTCGAAAAGATTATAATCAAAAGGCTTACAAGGATGATCCATGATTACCAATGGCACTTACATCAATTTAATAAGAATTCATGTACTTAGAAATCAGTGCATATTTATTGCGTTTTGGGATCGACTTAAGATGCTCGTCTTATAAGTAGAACCAACTCTAAATATTAGGCTACTATCATTCAGGAGTAACTTTTCATTACTATCATGTTAGGAGACAACAAAACCTCCCAGTGTTTATAATAAAATGCTACTTGAGTGTGTGATAAATTTAAGTAAAAGACAACCATTTAGACATAAGTTGACTTTGGTTTCAGCTAAAACTGGGAAGATCTGGAAGGTAATCAGCATGTATTATCTACTCCTTATAAAATTCTTTGATGCAGATTTTATATTTTAAGCAAAGCTATAATATTTATTCCGTCTCCTTTTTGCGTAGGTCCCTCGGACAACACAGACAGCATGCGATGTATCTTTTACAATCACATGATACGCAATCAGCAACAGAAGGACCGTCCTGGGGATCTAGGTTTGGGGATATTTAGTGATGCCCTACCAAAGAAGAAAAACAAACCTGGCAGAAGACTAGGACTTAAAAGAGATGAGCAGGACGATGATGTAAAAGCGGAAGACCTAACCTGTAAGTACTCTTCTTTTGTTTAAACAAGAACATTCTAGTTACAAGTTTAATCCTTGATATCTTGTTCTTTTAATATATAAGACTTTAAGGTTAATGCAAATGAGCGGTCTCTGACGTTAGATAGCAACACTGTCTATAATATATTTTTTCGCTGCACGAAATTACCAAGGTGCCCCTACAGATTCAAACCTAGCCAGTTAAAACATTCAGAGAAAAGTTTATAATTATTTCAAGAGTTCAATCCGTGCTAATTTTTTATTTTCCTTTTTGTTCAACAACTGTCATTGATGCTGTGAATATCCAGACCTATAACAATGATGTTCTTAAAACAATGAACTAAAAACAAAATTCAAAATCTCCACGGATTGAACTCTTGACATACTTATGAATTTTCATCTTTGGTAACCAATATTATAATACTTAAAAGGAAAATATCAAGATAACTGAAGATGTTGATGTATATGGTGATACAAAGAACGTAAATCATTAAGCTTAATAAGTTCCAGTCATCAATAAACAGAAAAGAGATAGAACTGGTGCCAGAGATATTGATAAGATAAAGATAAGATAAAATGAATTTTATGGGCGGTAACAGCACTATGGCTTACGCCCGTTCCGATACGGGGAAGCCCCCTATCTTGGTCATGGCAAAATTTAGCTGTTAAATAAAAGAATATAAAAGATGAAGATGTGAAAGGTCTTCACAATCAGCCCACTGGTGTAAATGGCCAGAATAAAAACCAAGCCTGTAAATGGGACTGCACAAGATAAAACAAAACTACACTAGAAAACTTAACAGCTAAGGAACATAACCATATAAAATAAACGGAAATCATAAAAATCTTCAAAAACAAGTAAAAGATTACCGTTTAAGTTTAGGTTTATACCTAGGTTTCCCTTTCCTTCCAACGAGATTAAAATCTATATCCATCAGGTGGTCCTGAATCATGTCTGAAGCCAAAGATGAACTTGGTTGATGGATAGTATGTGCAGACTCTTCCTGAGCTAACTGAGCAGACAACACGTTCGTCAGAGTCTTAATGCTTGTAGCGAGAGGCGAAGTTCGAACTAATTTCGGAACTTTATAGGGACTAAAAGTAGTCTTAACACGTGGAGCTCTAGAGCTCTGCACAGGCGTGTGTTGTCCCTGACTCTGTGTCGGCATATTGCCAGGAGTCTCCGATACATAGGGCGACTTCGGAGTGTCGTCATGCACAACAGACTCTGTTTGTGTTGATACGTTAACTGTCTGGGTACCAACCGAGACAGTTTTAACTGGTATTTTGGCTACAACATGTGAAAACGCACCAGAGGGAAGGGTGCGCTAAGACTCTTTTACGCGACGTTTTGCATCGCCAGCAGATATTTTCTCTATCACCATCAGCTCTCTAATGAGTTATTCTTTAAATACCAGACAGTCACGCGACCAGGCCGTGTGATCACCCTTGCAGTTAACACACTGAGGTTTCAGTGATGTGCAAGGATCCGCACCATGGCAACTGGTTCCGCATATTGCACATACAGCAGAGGTCGCCTTACACGACGTGCTGGTGTGTCCATAGTGCTGGCATTTAAAACACCGGAGCGGACTCGGTATATAAGGACGGACAGGTAAGCAATAGAATGCTGCCTTCACGTCCTTGGGGAGCTGTGGCATGGCAAACGTCAAAATTAGAAAGCTCGTGGGTTGCAGTTCGCCACTCTTTCGAGTTTTAATGCGTCTAACGTTGACTACACCTTGGCTGGCAAGTTCATTCTTAATCTCTTCTTCAGGGACATCTTGCAAGTCCCAACAAGATATTACGCCCTGACAAAAGTTCAGCTGACGGTGTGATTCAACTTGAACTTCGAATGGTCCTAGGGTTTTCAGTTTAAAGAGATTGATTGACTGTTTATTATTAGATGTCTCTACAAGCAAGGTGCCGTTGCGA
>JAGDQP010029064.1:0-23659 GCA_022664845.1 Lepisma saccharinum
TCTCATCCCGACATTGCCTGTTTCAACTGGAAAACCTCAGTATGGCCGGCATGAACGGAAGTAGAACCATACTTTTCCGAAGTCATTGATCGTAACTATTAGTTCACGGGGTTAACTTTTTACCTGAGTGTTTATTAATATTTGATATTCTTTCTCCTGTCTCTTGGAGCTCCTCTGACTTACCTCCAGGAATGTAAGCTACACTCCAAATGGCGCCACGCAGGACCAATAACATCTGAAGCGACGGAAGGAATAGTTCCCGTGATCCATTGTTGTGTTTAGTATTATTAATGATGGACTGTACATTCTGCCCATAATTGAAATCCAAATATGTAAGATCCGAAAAGCGTGATGGTGCACAATAGCTATTCTCCCCCACATACTTGTACGAGAATAAACGTCGAAGGTTACTCTTTCATTTGGTTCCTTTTTCGTTTCTCTAAGATTTGATTATGATGGAATAGTCATTTAAAACCCTACACTATTAAAAAAATGTTCCGATGATTTCCCTTTGAATGACCCGAAGTCCTGATTTTCATAGTGCGAATTACGGTAACAGCACTTTTATATGAGGTACAAATTATAGCACTATAATTAAACTTACTATACGTTACATTTTTTTAATTTGAAAGGACCGAGCGGCTGTAGCTCAGTTGGTAAAGCGTTTGTTTAGCAATCGGAAGGTTCTGGGGACGATCCCAGCAGCTGCCTATCTTGACCGGTTTTTGCAGGATTTTTCCTGTCACCTGGCAAATGGTACCTACAAACTAGGCTCCGATCGACTACCTTCCATCATCCTCTGCCCGACCTTATGCCGACTTGAGCCTGAGAGACGTTAGGGTTATAAATGAAACGTGGGTTACTCAAGTTTTAGATTGAAGGATAGTTTTCTGCTATGAATAAATTCCTAAATTTTTTTATTTTTGGGCCGTTTTAGTAACTCCGGTCCGTCTCGAATTCATTAGCTGGTAAGTCTCTAAAATCCACAATCAACCATGCATCATCCGGGATTCGAACCAGGACCTTCGAGTCGCTGGCGTGGCGTCTCAACCCACAGGACTATCAGGTCGGCTTTTCTGCTATGAATTACGTAAGCTACTTCTAATGTAAGTACAATATGCTTAATTTATATTTTGTTCTTTTTCTCTGTAGGGAGAGACGAGATGCGCGAGACAAGAGGGAACGAGATATGGGTAGAGAACGAGAGAAGGAGCGAGTTGTGGAGGATTTGCGCGGAAGATTGAACCGAGAGAAACATGAAAGACGAACAGCAGAGCGACCGAAAGTGGAAAGAGTCAAAGTGGAGAGAACGAAGGATGTTCCTGTTCGTAGAACACAGCCGGAAGAAACGCCCAAAGAGAAAGCGGAACGGATTGAAACGGAGAAGAGAAAAGAACGACTGCTTTTGGCCGGTAAGCGTCTGCTTCTTTTCACGTCTTCCAATGACTGGTATTTGATCCTATTATAATGTAATTTGTACTTACAGATCTTCAGCAATGTGGTATGTAGATCTTGATGTGTAATAGTGCCACTTTCTAATAGTAAAACTTTAAAGTTTCAAGTATTTGAGTATAACACTGCTTTATATTCACTACAAAATGTGTTCATGGTTAGTGTAAAGCAACGATCTCTAAAGCTAGATGACAGCACTACCTCCGTGTGTCTAATGTACTTTTTTTGTATGAAATTGCAATGCTACTCCTCCAAATTCAAGCGTAAAAACATCAAACTTTCAGAGAGGAAAGTTCATAACCATTTCAAAAGTTCAATCTGTGCCGATTTTTTATTTTCTTTTTTATTTATTGTTAAAAGAACTTCATTGTTACAGGTTTGGATATTCACAATAACAATCAAGCGATGTCAACAATGAACAAATAAGGAAATAAAAATTGTCACGGATTGAACTCTTGAAATGGTTATGAACTTTCTTCTCTGAAAGTTTGAATTCTCTTGGCTTGAATTTGTACGAGCAACATTGCAATTTCGTACAACGAAAAAAATACATTAGATACATACGGACGTAGTGCTGCCATCTAACGTTAGAGATTGTTGTTTTACACTAACCTTAAAGTTCTTTATGTAATTTATGCCTCCGTTATTTGTTGAACAAAACAAGAATTTCGGTTCTTGTTTGGTTTCTTGCTTTGTTCAATAAATAATGGAGGTATAAATACGTGTGTACTTTAAATGTGACATTAAATTCGTATTGATACGTCGAATTGAAATGAACCGAGTCAAGTTTATTAATGAATATTTAGGTGGGATTTTTTTTTTTAAATTTAATTTCTAAAGGAATTGCATTTATGGTATTGCGTGTGGGACACGGAATACCTTACGCTTATTGTGACACATCGTGGATTGATTAGGAAAACGTGTTTTGATGTCATTCGTTTGTGGGACTGAGGGAGAATCAATTCATGGCGTGCGACTTTTTAACAGATAAAAAGTCATATTTGTCACAAGTGCATAATCTGATTATTTATTATCACACAAGATGGCATTCTGTCAAACGTATTGATCATCGATCTTAATTTCCTTTTACACAACGACCTTGTGTAAAGATATTGTAATACCTTAAATCTTGAACAGAAACGTTTGGTCGCTGCAGTGAACGGAAGCCAGTCGATTCCGAATCTCCTATTTCTCGGTTGAATGCTTTACTAGTTGATCGTGGTACTGGTAGGGTGATTTGTACAACATCCGACCGTCAAATGGGAGGTTTGGATTTCTTTCTCGGTCAGTGCAGCGAGGTAGTTTTCTTGTGCAATTTAATTAATTAATTTAAAAAAAAATCGAACGTAAATTTCATCATTTTAGGTATTAATCCCCATTCATACAAAGATTTGTTTGGAAATAGATTGAGCGATACACAGATAAATTGTTTACTGAGATGTCAGGGAACCGAACCCACGTGCCTCGCTTGCAGGCTGTAGCTCTTAACCGTGAGCTAACAGCGGCACTACAAGCCAAAGGTGTTCATTTTCTTCAAGCCTCGTTCACCTCACGTTTAAATTTCGTCCTCACGAAGTGAGGGTGAGGGCCACCCTCTTGAGGTTGAACACCTATGCTACAAATTTCTCTGTGTACATCAGCCCTAAGCCGAGCCCCCACAACTCTTCCTTTATCGAAAATCACGGCACTCCACAGTCCTTTGGAGATTTTACAGTGTGACACTTGGGTTGGATTCGTAGCCAGACCAGCGATATATATTACGCATCTATCAAATCCAGTCGTATTTTTTAAATTAGAATATATACTTGTTTTGTCTACTTGACCTTATTTAATGTTTTGGCCTTGTATGGAAGCTTAATACACGTGGTAATCATATCGCTGTGGAAATTGATTCAACCAGAGCCAGTGGTTTACTGGTGAATTCCTTGCCCACGTGTGGTATTGTGACTGAGGTTTCCCAGTTTTCTTCATTCCCACTTAGGTGTACCTGTAATAGAAGTACTCTGGCTCCTACCTTCTCTTACGGCTTTAAGAGAGTGGTAGGGGTGATAACCTTTAGGGCCATATCTGTAAAGTTTCCGTAGTTTCGAAAGGAAATAATAAATTTTGGTGACCTTTTTTGGAGATTGTAAACGTTATATACCTACCCAAGTTAGTAATGAGTGGAGGCAATATAAATACTTGAGAACAAAATTTAGAAGGAAGATCATTAGAAGTACTTTTAACTCAAATTTTGGAAATTGTCGAACTATTAAAGAGCATATACTTTTATGTTTTTTTTTTGGATAGGGAAGAGCAAAGCTGGTAAGTTGCAGTATAGCTAATTTTCCAAATACGCTGTTTCTTTAGTTATGTATTTCCATTGTGTATAGAATTGAACATTAGTTTCGTGTGCTGAAATTAAATTCTTCAACATTTCGATAACCTGCAAAATTGCGTTTGATATCAGTTTCCCATCATTTTGTCCAATGAAAATAAATTGATCTCAGTAGTTAATCTTACCTTGTAAGGTGCAGTACTTCCTTGCATGGTTCAAGTGTAAAACATGACTAATAAGAAGCTGAATAGCAAAAGCACTTTCGAGCTGAAGTACAAGCGGTTCCTCAGTTATAAATACATGAAGAAGGACAGAAGATAAACGGAATAGGTATTGAAAATGCTTTCGTCGTTCGAAAGTAAAGATGGAAGAAGAGAACTGACAAACGACGGTGAAACATGCTGGTAACGATCTTCAGCAGGTCATGCACCAGCAAGAAGCCTTAAGTCCATTTGCACCAAAGTATGACAAGAGATACCAGTTGTTAAGGTGGTCTAAAACAACTGAATTACTAATAAAAAAATGATAAATTTTAAAAGATAGAAAGAATAAAGTATCTTTTACTAATAAACAACCAAAAATTTATGTACAGATGTTTTTTAAATTAAAATTCTGAATAAAGAAACCTGGATTTATTCGGTTTATTTGAACAGATAATACCATATTTGGTTTATTTTATTTTAATATATCTATACATAAATTTTCTGTTGTTTCTTGGTAAAAATAACTTATTCATTTATTTTTTACTATTCAACATGTTTTCATAATATAATTGTTTTACACCACCTTATTAATTGGTGTCTAGTCATACTTTAGTAGAAATGGGCTTAGTGTTCTGCACATGACCTGCAGAAGATCGTCACTAGCATGTTCCACTGTCGTTTATGAGCTCACTTCTTCCATCTTTCCAGCGAAGGTTCTACCGCAGTATTTTCTGTAGCTATCTCGTGTACCCTCTGTCCTTGTTCATGTATTTGCAACTGAGGAAGCGCCTGTACTTGAGCTCGAAAGCATTTTTGCTACTTAGTTTTTTTTTTTTTTTTTGATTAGTGCATGTTTTTACACTTGAACCATACGAGAAAAGTACTGCACCTTAGAAGGTAAGATTAATAATATGTGTATCTCGTTTCGTGTACAACATTGGATCTCAATAGCATGAAGAAAGTGTTCCAAATATTAGTCGAATGTATTTTAAAGCCTTTTTTTTTTTTTCTTAAAAAAAAAAAAACTTTTTTGTGGTGTGTTCGGAGGTATGTGAATATATATAATTCGTTGTTGGCATTACGATGTGATGCATTTGGAGCGTCAGCTTTTGTAATAGCGCAGAAATGACGGTAGTTGTTGATTCTACGGTAATTCTTTTACACGACAGTGAAGATTACTCAGGTTAGGATTATATGAGGTTGGAAGATTGACTCCTTTGGATAAGATAAGATAAAATGAATTGTATGGGCGGTAACAGCAACAGGTTCCTTTGAGATGTAAGAAAAGTTCCCATGGGCAGCATTGGTGAGGATGATTTGGGAACATAATTAGGATACAGAAGTCGTCCAGCGGTCTGGAACACCTGGAAAAGTGAGGGAATTTAGTTGGTTAGGGGAAAAAATCGTGGAAAAGTCAGAGTTTTTTTTTTTTTAATCAGAGAAAAATCAGGGAACTGTACGATTTCTCCGTGTTCTGCCCAACTTGTGTATGTTTCTGCCATTGGAGCGGAGCAGAGAAAGGTGTCCTCTTGCTTGCAGGAATTAGTGAAGCTACAATCAGTCGGTCACCGCTTGTTTTTAACCTAACCAAAGCTATGTCTTACGTTAACCCTGCTATTGCATATGGAAGGTACAAATTAAACTTATTTTTCTATTTTTTACCCTTAAATTAATGTTTCGACCACAATCTGAAAAATGTGCTATTTAGTCTGGAAAACCGGAAAACTTTGATTTGTTTATTACTTCTCGATAGGTACCCTGTACATGTAATTTTATTTAAGTTTCGTGTACGAGCTGTTTAGTGATAGGACGATTAGCGACTATTTATACAGACTAATGAGGTTAGTTATAATTATTTCGGGAGATTAAAGTAATGGTTATTGTCTTTAATATTAATCGCTTTATAACATGTTTCCTAGCGATGCAGTTACAAACTATACTACCTAAAGTGCGCGTCAGCGATCATAAGCGAGATTAATACTTAGAGTAATTTGTGCTTTCGATTTAATGTATGAATTCAAGGGTTCTGTAATTATAGAAGTTCAACACTGGATAGTTTTCAGTCTCTTTCTTTCAATGGTCCACATACGAGAGAACGTTCATTCAACTAGTCATAAAGAGTCCGTGAGATGCTCTACCAACTGGGACGATACGTCAGTACCTGTCATCTGAACAGGACGTACGGAGATCAAAGAAGAGGATCGTGAATATGAAACCTGTGGTCTACCAGACGTAAAGCTTTGGATAGATCGAGCGTAGCTTGTCTTGGATATTTGTTTCAGACGATCGTGATCGAAAGCAGGAACACTTCTAAATCTGGCATCCCATTAAAAGTTCTGCATATTGTGGAAGAGGTATGTAAGAGAGTATATGTTAATGATCTCTTTGTGTTAAACTTATCAATGCAATTGCATGCAGTGCAGGTTAAAGGGTATGGTGGTGGAGACAGTAGTGACCTCTGCGATAATCAATAAAGAAGCTTCTGCTTCTTTCCCGTAATTTATTTTTGTTTCATATTAATTTTCATTCAATTATTTGGATCAGTTGCTTGCAGTGGAATGACTACGGAGGAATAAATGGCATAATATAAGAAGATACACGATTAACGCCTCTCTCCCGCGTTAATCTAAGAAGTTCCTTCTGACTTGTATAGTTATTAAGTTTTAGCTATCATATCAAGAAACACTGTGTTTTAGAGTTGAGGGAATTCACTGTCCTGTGTCTAGTAAGTTCAAATGCTTTTGATTTCATATGTTAATTCTTCTTACACATACGAGTGTAGTTAGTATGTGGATTTAAGTTGGAAAATGCATAGAAAATTGGCATGGAAAATCGAATGACGGTGTTTCGATTACCGATCGAATGCCTTGCTGATTAGTAATTATTAGCTAATATGATTTGACGGATGGTAGGAATTTTAGTTAAACGTGTGTGCTATCGTTTCAAACTAAGAAGCTGTTTTTGGTACCGTATCTAGAGGTGAATAAGCGGTAGTTGGAAATCCGTTTTTACGGTGGATAATGCGCATCTTTTCTTGCCTCCAGAGTCGAGAAGTGTCCCAAAGGTTTGCAACGCTTTTCCAAGGGAAGTACATACACACAGAGAGATATAATGAATGATGTTCTGTTGCTAAGTTGAGCAACTGAATTTTGGATTATGTAACTGTAGTTTGCGGAGGGTCCCCCAAATTGCTCTACCGCTGTTTGTCTGATACTAAAATAATTAACAACTAACTCTTAGCGGCTTACGAAACTAGCAAATTCATCGCTGTAGTAATAAACTTTCTCCATGGGATTCTATCGTGAACAAGATCAAGCCAGTTTTCATCATGAGTACCTGTCGAAGATCTAATATTGTTACTAAAATAGGTAAATAATTTAATATTAGAATGAAAGCCGTCTCAGTATACGACCCTATTTCAAGCTTCTTATGGGGGTTGCATAACGTGAGTCGAAATTCCCGGATAGCCAATAAATTGTTGGTAATAAAGGGTGCCAAGCTGCACAATCGGCGATAAATCCTAACAAAATAAAAGTTTTTTTTTTTTTACCCCAGAAGGTAGAATAAGAGGTTGTGCTCTTTCAGAACCATTTCAAGGCAAACCAGAGCTTTTGTAAAATTAAGTAAAATATTTGCACTTGGACTGAATGAATTAAACGTGTTGCTGAGTATAAGAAGTTTTCTAATGGATTCAAAAAATTATAAGATCAGTTTCTCTAATATTCAATATCAGTTTCTAAATTTCTCACACGCTCATCTCACAGTTTCTTAATACATTTAGCAGTCCAATTCTGCAATAAACTTCCGAGCGGCCGTTGTCTTAGCATTCGGGAAGTCGTGGGTTCAATCCCACCGGGAGACCATCCTGACGGGTTTTTTCTCAGTCACACCAGGTGAATGCCGGGATCTGGTACCTTCAATTTAGGCCCTGGCCGACGCCTTTCCGCATCCCGGCCTGAGACTTCAAATTCAAGTTCTGCTCTAAACTAAGCCTCAATTTAGATTTTTGCTACTCCAGTGCAAGTCCCCCATATCCCTTTTATGTAGGTTTATTAGCGCTTCGGTGTCCTTATGGGCATGCACTAATATTCAGTCTTTAGATTAAACCTCTTTTCTCTCCTATTTGCCATGTTGCAAATCATTTCTGTCTTTATGGCCCTGCCTTAAATATAATACTTATTTAGCAACTTCTTCGAGGTAGAGAACTAAGTACTATATTTAAGTTTCAGTCCTGAATGTACTGTATTATGTTATCAGTTATGTTTATAGTATAAATTGAAAGAAAATGGAAAATATTTAGTAATTTAGACATATCTAAGTATAAACTGTTTCTCCTCTAAAAAAAAACCTCTTAGTAAAAAAAATATCTTATTAGTTAATCTAATCTTTCCTTCTATGACACAATAAGATAGTTAAAACTACAGGGTGTTCAATTTACAACGTAACCCGGGGTTGTGGATAGTATAACTTCGGAACCGGAAGCGATAAACAGGTAATGCTTATACCAAAATGAAACCTTCTTCATGCAGATATTTTTAAACTAGGAAGCAATGTTTGAATTACATTAAGAACGGTGTAACGGAAGGTGTAAATAATTTTTGTTTTTTACAAAAACATGTAAAATGACTCATAACACACACGTATGGAAGTTCTGTCGTTATTTTACAGTTTGGTTAGGTGGAGTTGCTCGGCAACTATGGCAGAGAGAAAAAATAATGTTCATTTCTATCGATAACCAATCGGATGAAGCCTCTGTAAGGAGGAACTAGGAAAATCGTGTTTTTTAGAAATTAAGATTGTGAATTGGCAACACTACTGGTGTTTCAGTGCCGAAATAGGCGTGTGTCTAAACTGTACACAACATGCAATTACTGAAATCAAGAAAAAAGAAACTTTGAAATTGTGATGAAAAACTTACACCCGCAACACTGCTATATGCATCAGGAATTAATATTGATGAACGTGATTGTTGGCCAAATGAAAGATTAAACATGTTGAAAGAATTTTTTGGTGAGCGGATAATAAGTAAAGACTAATGGTCCAGTCGCTCCCCTGACTTAACACCTCCGGACTTGTTTCTATGGGGCTACTTGAGCCAAGATTTATACAAGAATAATCCTCGAACTATACAAGACCTGGAAGCAAACATTCGCGGTGCCATTGAGAAAATTAACATTTCTACTCTCCGTAAAGTTGCTGCCAACATGGTGAAATGTGTGAACCTGTGTTTAGATCAAAGCGTCTGCTGTAAAGCTGACAATTCCTGATGCATAGCAGTGTTGCCGGGCGCATGTAAGTAACACTTTTTTCATGACAATTTCAAAGTTTCTTTTTTCTTGTTTTCAGTAATTGCTTGAGTGTACAGTTTAGATACGCCTTTTTTGGCACTAAAACACCAGCAGTATTGCCAGTTCTCAATCTTAATTTCTAAAAAAACACGATTTTTCTAGTTCCTCCTTACAGAGGCCTCATCCGATTGGTTATCGGTAGAAATGAACATTTTTTTTCTCTGCCATAATTACCGAACTATTCCACCTAACCAAACTGAAAAATAACGACAGAACGTCGATACGTGTGTGTTATGAGTCATTTTACATGTTTTGTTAAAAAAAAAAGGCACAATTTCCTTTACATCTGTCGACACTGCGTGGTTCCTAATGTAATTCAATCATTGCTTCCTAGTTTAAAAATATCTGCATGAACAAGGCTTCATTTTGTATAAGCACTATCTGTTTATCGCTTCCGGTTCAAAAGCTATATTATCCCCAACCCCGGGTTGCCTTGTAAATTGAACACCCTGTATATTATCTGTACGTTCATCTAGCTTTCATGGCACATTTATTGCAAATTTAATATTAAGTTAGTTATTCGTCCTTTCACCAGTTTACCGATTCTGTTTCACTCATTAATTCATACATCCTTGTCCGTTACACAATCCAATCACTCAAGGATTAATCACACTCTTCAGATCGTTGTGACTGGTTTAAAACTTTACTATCTTGATCTAGTAATACCTCCAATTGTTTCTTACGAAGTGGATTAAATCAGAGCGTTTAATATGCAGTGTACTAACAATAGTACACAAGCTCCTCCCTAATGAGAAGATCGACCTCAACAATTGTAGAGAAGTGGCGATTCTTGTAGAGAAGTGGTCAGCTGCCGGAAAGTAGTCCCTGTTTATACGAATGTGTGAGCTGACAAAAGAGGGTTACTTGATTTGTATAGGGTAGCTTTTCCCTCTTATGTCTCGACCCAAAGGACTACACAGAGAATCATAGCAAGTATAGATAGTTCTATGCTGCTATTGGTCAGAATTTTCCTAAGCAAGGCTAAGCGCTCTGAAATGTAGAAAATAATTCTGTGCAAAAGTATTTTTCTCTTTCTATAGTAGCATATGTATAAGAATACAAAATTGGATACAAAGTCAATACAAATATAAAATAATTCACAACTGAAAATAGAGATACAATTAAAAATATTAGCTTCCCTATACAGATTGCATACAGTATTGATTACGCATTTAAGAAGATACTAGTCAGTCTAAAAAATATCCTTATCTATATACTAATTAAACATTGAAATTACATGCAATCAAACATAGAATAATTAAGTGGCCGCATATCTCGTTGCCATCACAGACAGACGGAACGGCAGCCCGTTTGGTTCTCAGCATTCATACATCCACCGAGGGAGAAGAAAAGATTACTGTACCGTGCTTTGGCTGTTCTTAAAGTTCGTGCTTTACAGACCTAGCTGCAGTTAGTGACTGTGTGGCAACAACGAGTTCAGGAAAGAAAGAACGAAAGCTGTTTTCTGCTGCGACACTCCTGCAACTAAGTTCAACGTTCACGACATTCCAGACAATACTAGGCGACGTGAACAAATTCATTCCATGTGTTGTATACCAGGGTATCTTAATTTCAATTTATTTATGGTCTTGCGTCTTTGGCTCACAAGTAAACATTCTTTCCTAACATTTGGGGATCTAGAAATGTTCTGAAAGTGCACAACCAGAATAGCATAAATGAGGAATCCTAGCGGCAGACGCAAAGGCTAAAGCAGTTATGAGAGGTTATAGGAGGAGCCGGTCGCATTTATAACATCTCTTACTGTTGATACGTAACACATGTGCAGTGTAAATACAACTTCCAAATCACCATTTACAAGGTCGGACCGTGGATATATGGTTAAAGCGTCGGCTTGTTGATTGAAAGAACCCGGGTTCGAAACCCGGCGGGAGCAAATTTTTTTTCCACCTTTTTTCCCCCCTTTAAAACACATTTCTATCTGTTCATATTTATTATTAATAATTGCCTTCTTGCAGTTTTCGTAGATTATCTTAGATTTGTAACCATGGGTTAAGGTAGGTTAGGTAAGGTCAGGGTCGGCTATGTTTGTGCGAACCCGACCTTACCCAACCTCCGCTAACCCATGGTGGCAAAAAATGGAAGAAAACAGTTATTAGTGAACAGATAGAAATGTATTTTGAAAGAAAGAAATGAAAGTGTAAAGATACATTACAGAACCTGAACTTACCTAACCTACCCTAACCCATGGTCACAAATCTAAAATAATTACGAAAAATGCAAGAAAGCAATTAATAATAATAAATATGAACAGATAAAAATGTGTTTTGAAAAAAAAAAAAAACCGTCTTAACCACATATCCACTGTCCGACCTTGTAAATTGTGATTTGGAAGTTGTATTTACAATGTATGTGTGTTACGTAACAACGCTACGAGATGTTATAGATGAGAGCGGCTCTTCCTTTAAACCCTTATAACTTCTATACCCTTTGCCTTTTCCGCTAGGATTCCACATGCATACTATGCTGGTTGTGTACTTTCAGAACATATATACCATGTCTTGATCCCCGATTGTTAGGAAAGAATGTTTACTTGTCAGACCGGGATGGGGCAGGTAGAGAGAGGATGGGGAAAGTATCGACCGGAGCTTTTCTTAAGATACTGTCCCGACATTTGTCTAATAAAACTGAGGGAAATCCTGGAAAGCATCAGTCAGGATGGTCGGCCGCGTGGTTTGAACCCGCGTACCTACGCATTGTAAATCCGAAATCCGTGACGTTACGGCCTGGACTACGGGGGCTGGGTGGGTATTTTAATTAATAGATCATCTGATTGGCAGTCGAGAAACCAAGGTTCGATGAAATGATAGGCTAGCGACCAATTTTCATGTGCATTTTCCAATTCCGAATTCCATTCGCGCTTCCAAGCTTCCTACCTTGCACCGATTACATCTTCACGGTCAAACTTATTGGATACCTAGGGGTAAGAAAATTGTTCGTGTAAACTAACAATATTAGTCAAATCTAGGGTTGGGGGTTGCTGCTATAAACAAAACCGTATGAAATGAATATCTATCACTATTCCCACGTATATCTTAGATGCCCACGTCACTAGATTTTTGTTCCTAACTTTCATGTACTCGTTTTCAAGGAGAATAGAACGACACTTTAAAATTAATATTAAGCCGATGTATAGGGCGCAAAACGGGACCGGAAAACTGTGGAGACTGGTAATACAACCTAACAAATGCACACGAAAACTAATGAATAGGGCACAAAACCATACCGGAACAATAATGGCAGAGGACACAATAGTTGTACCGGATCCACCGTAAGTTTTCGTCAATGTAAAACACAACATTTCATCAGAAGACCTTTGTTCTTCTAATCCAGTGGACCAAAATAGCTGGACAGAATCAAACTTCTGGATCGGTTTTGAGCTCCAGGATCACCTGGGAATGAATTACTCACTAAAATTCCCACCAAAATTTGCAAAGTTTTGTGTACCTTAAAGTTATCAGATGTAATCCTGTTTTATTTTCTTAAATATCTAACACAACGAGAAGTCCAGTGAGTCCAATATCTAAGACAACATTGAATACGTGCCAAACGAAACACCCACAACATTTACCTGAAATCTTCATTTTCTGATTTATGCGTATCCATACTGATCTGCGTGGCACTAAATAAGTTTCAGTACGTTTCTCTGAAAAGGGCAATAATGGACAGTTTTCATGCTTCAACATGTGTTTCTATACAAAAATGCTACAAACATACTAGTAGCACTCAGTGGAGCTTTATTTTTGTAAATCTCGTTTAACATTCATACATGCTATTTTAATTCGTACACATGTTTTTAAATTTATGAATGATGAAATATGGAAGAAGTAAAGGTTATTATGATATTACTAGACAAAGACTTCACACACTTCGCCAAAGACGTGTTCACATGATAGAAGTGAAGACGGATAGAGAAGAGTAGTGCAAAGGAGCGGCAATGTTACCAACTGAAAACAGGTAACGGATTAGTTAGGTAAGGGAAGCGGGAAAGTTACTAAAAGGGCCGGAAATAACACTAAATGGCGAGTTGGCAAGGTGAGACTTGAGGGATAAGAGGGTCAAGAAAGAGCGGGGGAAGGAGGTAATAATGAATGATAAAAGATAAGTAATAAAAACGGAAGGGATGAGGGGAAGGAGGATGGAGCACCGGAACAGAAGGAAGAAAAACGAGAGGAGTGATAATAATAATAAGGATAATGAGTAGAAGGACTGGCCTGCAGGGAATTACATCCAGTTAGGGCCGGCTTCCTGATTGGTGCAGAGGATGGAGATGCATGTCAGTCGTGATTGAGAATTTTCAGGATACTGGCATGGAAGGTTTCTTCAACGGTACGGCCGTGATGTGAAGTGTGTTCTGGTATGAGGAGATGAGGTAGTTGTGATTTGGAGGAGTAACGATGGTTGTGGATGCGGATGGGTAAAGGTGTTCGAGTTTCTTCAACGTAGAAGGCGGAACAGAGGTTACAGCATAAGAGGTAGTTACAGCGGGGCTTATTGTTTTTTTTTTCAGGTTTGGGGGCTGAATGGGTCCAGTTCTGGTCAGAATCGTGTTGAAATTCGGAGGCTTGCGGTAGATTGTTTAGGAGATGAGGGTAAAGATGAGGCTTGCTTTCTGTTCAGAGAACAAGAGGAGGCTTATTGCTGGTTGCTGGTACGTAAAGCAGATACGTAGAGTAATCTCGTTATTGCGGATCGGCAGGCTATCGTGCTCTACGTTTTAAAAAGCGACAGAAACTCGTTTATTTATATGTATACTTCTAAAACTACTGGATATCTTTTTTTAAATAGCTGTTATTTTTAAGAAGAAGAATGCTTTTGTGTGTGTGTGTGTGTGTGTGTTACAAACTGGGGTGGTTAAGTGCTAACGTACTTGCTTACTACGAAGGTATCGGCGTCGGACTGTCCTGTATGCGAATTAACATCTCTTGCACCAATTGATTTTTGCAGTGCTACCTTGAATCAAGTTAGGGTCGCATTTCCCATGAATTTTAAGTGAATGAACTTAATAGCGCAGACAAATTCAAGCGTTAAGTAGTTGTTAAGCCCAGAAAAATTATCTTCTCAATGATTTTGTTTTTAAGATTATTTATTTCATGTAGAAGATATAAGAAAATACATCTGAGAATACATGAATTAGCATATTTTGTTTGTGGGTGTGCTGTTTATTGGATGGGTAGGGGTTGAGGAAGCAGGTTTCGTTCCTTTCGTCATGCGGCATGAGAGTTTGGTAGAAAATTTTAAAGTCAGTTCCCATTGGCTGTCAATATAGAGAGAAGGAAATTGAAAGAAATGTCGTTATATAGAAAAGTTAACCTTTATTATTTCTCCACAAAATCTTATCAAAACCCATGCAGTTGGTAAACATGGCACTAGTTTTTAAGAGCGGCCAGACTATCCCAGAGCACCCACTCAGTTTGACTCTATCCATGATATGAACAACAGTTAGTGTGACTCATCAACCTATCTCCAACAGTTACATCAAAATAGTCTTCGAAATTTACGAAAATACATTAAAAGAAATTGTGGAATCGTTCCGACAACGTGCTTCATGCGCTTTGAACGGCTTTTATCAGCCAGAATTGGGCGGCGGCATTGTCTCTCGCCTTATGCACATCTTTACGTTGAGATTCATACGAATGAATCTCAACGAGCTTGATTTTGAGAGTAGTAGAGAACTTAATCTTACACGGCTTGACTTTGAATGTGACTTTGTGGGGAAATAATATAGATATGTAGGGTACTTTTGTATATAATAGATTTTCCCTTTATTTTTTCTATTTTTGGTAGCCAGTGGGAAGTTCTTTTGAAATAACACCCGTATTTTATTCTTACATTCTGTGTAGATAAATACGGCATTGCAATAATGGAAACTGAATTAGTACATTTTATGTTGTTCTATTAAAAAACGCTTATTCCTTCACTCTTATCTATATCACCTAAATTATTTTGTGCGTTGTCGTACGATATCACATATTGTTGTCTTGTATTATTGAGGTGTATCTTGTAAACGTCCCATTAAATCGGTGGAAGGAATTAACTATTTGTTTGTTCGAAGTGGCCATGGCGACCATATTGATTTCATTCTGATGTTAAAAAATAATTTTGTAGTTATGCTGTATATGTGGTAGTGTAGTTATGGTGATCTCTTTTTCTTTTCTGATATTTTGTTTGACTCGATTTTGATCCTTACTGCCTTGAAAGTGCAAGGCCACGGTAAGAATGAAGGTCGTCAGCGAATACAACTTCCAAAAGAAAGGAAGGAACAGGATGGGAAAGGGAGCGGCAGAACTTTTATCGTAGATACTGTTTTGGCATGCGTCTAAAATCAACCTCCATTTCTTTGTGACCGAAGGAAATCTGGGATCATGATGACTGGTTTTATTTGTTAGGACACTAGTGAACTAACACGCTGTAAGCTAGTACCATTCTTATAGACGTACGCAGTCTCGGTGTAAGAACCGTGCGCACAAGTTAAAAAGAGTGGTCGAGTGAGTTTGAACCACGATAACGAGATTGAAATTTTCTTTTAGTTTTGGCAGTAGAAACCAAGGCTCCCCCACCTCCCGTTCTTTTGTTCAAGAGTTGTACTTTCCCAGTCATGTCCTTCCTGTGACTTGAAATTAACTCGTAGAAATAGTACCGCCCAACGTTCTACAGAATCAAAATTAATTAAATATATTTATATATATATATATTTATATATATATATATACACGTGGAACATTTGACATTTCATAAGTTAGCTGGTTTAATTTGAATTTCAATGATGGTCTAAGGCAACTATGGCTCATGTTAAGTAGGGAAGGGGAGACACTGTGGGCAGGAAATCGGCCAGGGTCTTATTTCGAAGGTACCATCCCTACATTAGCCTGATATGATTGAGGAGAAACCTTACTTAGGATGGCCGGCCGCTGGAACTCAGTACCTCCCGAATGGGCAGCCATCACTCTACGCACTGAGCTACGACTGCTTGGTAAGTTGGTTTAAAGTTGGAGATAGCACGATCAGCTTTCTTGTTATATTACTCAACTCTTTCTATGTACATAAGGTACCGTTGTTCATTTATTAACACTGAGAAATGTGTCTCTCTCATTCGCTTGTTGAGGTCATTTTCAAAGGTGTTAACATTTAAATATTCTTAAATCTTGCAAATAAATTTAGTGTGAATTTGAAGCACAAAATGTCTCGATTAATATGATGGAATTTTTTTTATTGCTGTTCGAAAATATGATACTAAGAATAACATGTGAAAGATGACGATGACATCTACAGGATTATTCTAAGTTCGGTCAACGGGTTCAACATGAAAATATTGCACGTTTTGGGTTTAGGAAACCAAGGCAAATAATCATCCGAAATATTACATGAAGGAGATGGAGGACGACTCAGGCAAAGATGGATTACAAGATTCAGAAGATCTGCAAACATTGGAGAGTAGAAACAGATCGTATTAGATTGTGATGTGTTATCAAAGATGATGAAACCGGTGAACGACTTGGCAGACGACGAAGAAGTGACCGCGTGCATTTTGGCCCACTCTTTTCACTATTTTTGTGGATCGTTTTGGTATCAACGAGCAGTCCTCGGTCAGTATATTCCAGTCCAGCGTTGTATCCTCCTGACTGTAACAAGAGAACTGTCAGAAATATATGAGATTTGCTAAGTATAGAAACTTTAAGTTACCTTAGGTTGTAAATATTTTTCCAAGTACTATTTACAAAGCTGAATTTGATGTCTCAGCGGGTTCATGTTGCATGGGAATCGAAACCCAGACCCAGTCGCTTTTGACTAACGTTGCACTGGTTTTCCTGATACAGACAGTGTTGGAGTGGTACCTTAGGTTAAGATCAGAGTTGTTAGTTACAGATACTTGCTATCATTAATAAAGTAAAAAAGTTTATGATGAGACGGCTTGTGATCTTAAAGATCCAAAAGACTGGGAACTTTTACCCTTATTTTGAATCGTGACCCTCGTAAAACATATTCGCTACCGCAATGTGAGTGGGGAGAAGGAATTAGGAAGTTCGTCAAAAGTCAGTTCGGAGCGATCTTTCTCTCGTTTAGGACAGGGTCAAGTTCTATACGTACCTGTAACCCGTCCTAAATAGGGTAAGATGATATCGATCTAACTGTTTCACTTCTTCCTACTTGTTTTTCACCTTCCTATTTCCTTTCGCCCACTCTGACAATAATTCTTGGGGTAGAGTAGAAATATTGATAAAAACGTTCACGATTCTATGGGAGAGACTCCTCAGAATAGAGTTAAATATTGCTTGTAGTCTGAATTGCTGTGTGAGCCATAAAAGTATTTCCACAATTTGCTGAATTTTGAATTCTTATTAACGTCCTAAATGAGCTTGTAAGCTTCTGAGAACTTTACCTACAAATTTAGTTAAAGTGGGCACCAGATAATTTTGTTACTTGAATTTTCACCGGTTCGAACCCGGGACCACACATAAGATAACATGAATTGTATGGGCGGTAACAGCACTATGGACGGGACCACACATATAAGTGATGGTTTACGAAATATCGAACTTTATTTTTAGCTAATCAAGTACCCGTGATTTAGCTACAGTAGTAACTCCCAAACCAAACTTTTTTCCCAATAATTGTATTCTGATGTGTATACTGGGATTAATGTTTTAACTTCTTGAAAGCTCAGGATTTTTACTGGTGATAGTTTCGGTGACGACTTTTACCTCTATTATTTCAGGCGAACATTTTACTTTGTTACGCATATCCAAATCTTGTTCGTAGTGCTATCAGCGAGTGGAAAGTTTCTGATGGTTACCCCACAATGAAGAGGCTCTCCTTTTTCTAAGAATGTAGAAATCATAAAACAGTCCTATTAACATACATGGGCCATGCAAAATAATAAAGAAACGTAATAGCGTCCAAACAGTCGTGAAGTTTGCTGAATTTGAATTTTATTTATGGCCTATAGGCATCTAAGGCTCAGGCCGTCCTGAAGTTTTGCTGTGAGTATACCGTAGTATAACTTGAGTTTTCCTTATATAGAAACTTTCATTTTAGTGTCGTTTTAATGTCAGCTCGGACAAGCTGTTCTTCGGGCATTTATGTTTTCTGTAAGCTGTAGTTCAATACAAAAACATATGCTTTGAGTTATTTTCTGTCTCTTCAGGCAATGGTGAAATCCGAGGATTTCCAATGGGCGGTGAAGGTGAGTTGGTTTCCTGGCTTCTTCGAAGGGTGTTCTAGAGTATTATACAGACGTTTTTCCACCGTGCAGAAAGTTGCTCCTGTAATGTAAGGTTTATTATATTATGAGATTACCAGTGTTTCTTTTTTCTTAAATAAGGGGTTTCTTTTTTTTTTTATTCGAAGGGTTTTGTGTGTTTAATCTTTTTTCTTTTTTGTTACTGGAGAGTTTGAAATTATTAGTGAACTTAATTTTGCATATAAATATTAGTTGTCGGGCAGTATGCTGTGTAATGCAGTGGTTTAAGTAAAATAACGTGTGTGGAATTCAACGGTACACTTATTTCTTTTAAAATTGAATTTTTGTTTATAGACAACGGAGGGATTAATTAATCATATCCGAGATATTTTTTTAGTTCTTTTGTTCTAAACTAAAAGGTTCAGCGAGTAGTGAAACGTGGCGATAGACTAAGTCTGGAAGAGTTTGTGAATTCCATTCAGTAATGAAAGAATTCTGGAAGTATATAAGACATATTGTATCAGATAGGTATCGTAAGAAAAAATCAGTCGCGAAATGTTAACAATATTCATCGTCTAAAAGTATAAAATGTTGTTTAAACTACGTCATTGATTAATACGAAACAAACCAGAGTATATCACAGGGATTATTGCTATCACTGATAGCTTTAGCGGTCTCAGGCGTTCGGAATATTCATACTTAGAGGTAATGATGAATTCAGTTGAATTTCCACTTGAATATTCCATTACCTAGCTGCACATGCATTCGATCCATAATGTGAATGCAAGTTGATTTTGTTTCTGGCTCGTTCAACACTTTCTGTGGAACTTGATGGAAGAGCCTGGATTTAGAAAACGTATCTGCAGGCTTCGAGAATACACTAAATCTAGCATGATATTGTGTTTAAAAAAGTCAATGGGCTTTCCAGGTAGCTGTGTTCCAAGCCCGTCATACGTCGGAAGGATGACGTCCCTTGGCGAGTAGTCTTCTAAGGGTAAGGATAAGGAAGGCAACGGATAGGTCCTTTAGTACGAACCCAACATTTCGCTTGTGAAACAGGAAAACTGTGAAAAATCTCAGCCAAGATGTCCGGCAGCGGGACTCGAATCAGGGTGCCTCCTCGGGGCTGTTCCGAAGTCTGTGACCATAATCGCTAGACCACGAAGGTTAGGCATTAGCTTGAAATTGTATCAAAGTCTTCATAGCACATCCAGCGTAGCTCAGTTGGTAGAGTGTTGGCTTCAGACTTGGCAGGCCCATCGACCAGCTCTCCTAAGTATTTTTTCCACAGTTTTTTTTCTTGTCACACCAGCCTAACTTCAAACTAGACTTTAGCCGATTTTCCACATCCCTCTCCTTAGCCTATCCGACCTGAGCCAAAGATGCCTAAAGGATATAGGTAAAATTGAAATTTCAATTGAGATCCTGATCCCGAAGTTGGCGCGTTCGCTTTCTGTGCGCGTGGTCACGAGTTCAGTGGTTCAGAGTCCACTTTATCTTAAGCTGTAGATCCCGTCCTTAAAAGCTCACTAGCTCGTTTAGCACATTAATAACAATTCAGTCAATTGAGATCCATTATGACCTATGGAAATTAATGTACTGGTTTTCATAATTATTGTAGTGAACTGGTCAAAGTTCATCGTTTGAGCACCATTTTCAGTGATCCTGTTTAATTCTCACGTGTATATATACAGGTGCGTCTTAGGACAGGGAGTCGTGGGCCAATTTTAAAATACATGTCGCGGACCATACAAAATTTTATAACATTTAATTAACAAGTTTTATGTATGGCTTTTAACTTTATGTATTAACTTTGTTTTGTTAAGGGTCCTTTAAAAGAAACAGATAAACTGCATTGAAAATAAAAGTTATTATACCCTTTTTATCTTTTCATGTGCATTTGGAACTTTGTATTAGTTCAGTTACTGCTGCATTGAAATAATCGATAATGGCTTGAATCGCCACGGGACGTAAGTTGGACACCTTTGTCAAATATGCGAACTCGTACGCACACACCTTCGGTACCGGAAAGTTGCGTTCTGATAAGTCATGTTTGGCGCATGGCAGTGGTTGTGGAGGGCTATGTTAGTTAATAAAACCATTGCTGTGATGTCTCATATCAGTATAGAGTGCCCTATTCAATTCCATGGGAGAATTTACAATGTAGGCATTTCTTGTTAGTCAAGAGACATTTAATGCTCCAGAGCTTGGTAAATGCTAAGCATGAGGCTATTACTACAGTAATCACAAGAATAATACAAGTTCCGTGTAAGAACTATGACAATTTTGAGTTGTTTTGGAAGTAGTAGGATGACGAACGTTGGCTAGAAAATAGTATCATTTAGCAATAAATGAAAATAGGATTAATCAGTCTCTTAACTATTCTGATTCCTTCTGCATTCTAGCGTTGTTCAAGCGCCAACCCGCTGCAAATTGGTACATAAAACTGTTTTATCGGAAAATGAGATTTAATGTTAACATTTCTTTTCCACAATTAGAGTATTGAAATGTATGTGCCATCTTTCACCCAAACTACAAATCGATTTGAAATCTCTCACCCATTCTAGAATCTCAGAGATAACTCGTTGGTTCTGGAAAATTTGAAAATTGCCTGCTGTTTTGTTTATTTTTTGTTTATTGATTAAGGTAGGTGAGAGACGAATAATACTAGAGATAATAGAGAAGATAAAAATAAACTTGTTAGGACATTGCGCAGCAAAGAAATGTTGAGAGATGAAGCATGGTTGGAGGAAGAAGACAAATCTCCTTATGGCATTAAGGAAAATTAATCATATGCTGAAACAAATAGACAGGCTTGTGATCGGGAGAGGGTTTAGCTTGTCTTGAAGGGCCTGTCGCTTTGTGAACCTAATGCTGATCATTATTTTGCTCTCCCAGTTTATTCCAATTTTCCCAATCTTTTACCAGCCCGAGAATAACGAGAGATTATGTAGATCCTGTTGGCCGGAAGGTTAGCACGCTCGCTTTCCGCACTCTTGATGTTGGGTTCAAATCTCGTGTTATCCATTGAACGAAGTAGTTCAGAGTATACTTTAGGAAAAATTTAGGGTCTTGTCCTTGGAAACTCAACAGCTCGTTTAGGACGTTAATAACAATTCAGTTAACAATGAAAAGAATGAAAAGGAATACTCCACATAACTACATGACAAAGCTGCCATTTATTAACAATCAAATATGCTCGTCTACTTGTTTGACTTGGCTAAACTAGAGTTGATACCCTTGCTTCAGTGTTCATACACACAGATAATTGTTTTTTATACTTCGTTTCAGTTAATAAATCGGTTATTAACCTCCTCCTTTATTAATTCAACAACACTTAGTGAACCCTAGAATATTCAACAAAATATAATTAATATTAGTTAACACCAGGTATAAAATCTAATAAAATATAAAGGACTTAGAACGATGTAAATATGTTTTCTGCGTTTGTTGAATATATCAGCGATTTTTATTTCTACGAGTATAGGATACCGACTTTTCAGAAATGATATGAAAAAAGTTGCTTTTTAAAATTGTTAAGTCAAGGAGAAGTACATAACTTTTATTATCATATTTAGATGTTTGAAAAATTGTAGAAACTAGAATATGAAGGTGAAAATAACGTGCTAAATGACAAAATCGTAAACATGTTGAGAAAAAGGTTTTTCTAGAAAGCGCTGTGATAATTACACTATGTAACTTGTTCGTTGGGAACACTTTTAACTACAAGGCAACCAAAAAAAAGTTTTTGCCGTTCTAGAGCAATACAGTACGTACCTCGAATTAAGATACATCAGCATTCAACACCTTTTGCCAACGTTCCTGCATCTGCACAGTACCCTGGTGATAAAAGTCGGCGGTCTTCGAGGCAAAGAAGTCCGTGAGTGCCTTCCGAAGGTCTCCCTCATTGGCGAAGGATCTCCCACGGAGGTGGTTGTTGAGGGAATGAACAGGTGGTAATATGTTGGCGCAAAGTCCGGTGAATATGGTGCATGGCACAGTGTCTCCCAGCCAAGTTGCTGAGGGGTCTTCCAGGTCCTCTTTGCCACATGTGGCTTCAAATTGTCGTTGAGGAACAGCACACCCTTGCGATTCACCAATGCCGGCTCCTCCTGCCGCAGTGCACGATGCACCCTTTGCAACTGCTGTGAGTAGAGATCAGCAGTGATGGTCTGACCACGTGGAAGGAGCTCGTAAAGCACCACTTGGCGACAAGTCCGCCATACAGAAAGCACCTTTCGTGGGTGCAGAGGTGTGAGGAACAGGGTCACGTGGCGACAACCAATTGTGGTACGCTTGGGAGTGTCATAGAGGACCCACTTTTCGTCACCAGTGAGCAAGCGATCAAATATGGGTGTGTTCAGGTGCCGAGTGAGCAAGGCCAAACAGGCTATCACTCGTTGTACCTTGTTCGCTGTCGACAATGTGAGGGGTATCCAATTGCTCAACCTGTATGACTTCCCTATCCCATGCAAGTGTAGTCTGACTGTTTCAGCGGAAACATGGAACCTTTCAGCAAGTTCATCACACGTTAAACCACTGTCCGCCTCGATGGCTGCTTTCAGGACCTCATCATCCAGAACGTGTGGTCGTCCACTGCGAGGTTCATCAGCAAGGCTCACATCTCCCGAATGGAATTTATGGAACCAATTCCTGGCGGTGCGTTCGTTCACGGCATTCTCACCAACTACCTGGCATATGCGACAGCTGACAGGCCCACTTTAAAGTCATACAACAAACATACGCGAACAATCTGCGTCTCCATTTCTCTTTTACACTGGACGAGCTATGACTGCTGTGTGTGATCACCGTGTCTGTATTACTGAAGGTCGATGATCAGACTAACTCCCGATCAGTTGACATACACAAGCGTCTTTTCTTTTCCTCTCTGTAAGTGCATGATTAATGGGACGTCAGAAACGGCAAAAACTTTTTTGGTTACCTTGTACTTAAGCAAGGTGTCACGTAGTATGTTATATGTGTTACTTGGTTGTTATATAGAATACACCAAACAGAAAATGGTAGAATCGATTGTTTAGGCACTTGCCAATGTATAATTTTCAACACTTGCATCTTAGTTTACCGTTTGTGTAGTTACTAGGTACTGGCCTGCACCTTCCTGGGTGGCGGATAGGGAATG
>JAGDQP010029065.1:0-18192 GCA_022664845.1 Lepisma saccharinum
ACTGCCGTCACTCAGGTGGACGCAGTTCCACCAACCACATACAGATGGCATAGGGTCAAGCTCAGGACCGTTTGGTCTGTAACGCCCGTGATTATTATTAATAGAGATCAGTACTGCAATTGATTGAGTTCGTCAGAATGTACTATCACTGTCTTATCCTACGGATGTTCACGCTAGCATTGGCAGAATAATAACAAAGAAGATTATTGGGATATTAGTCATTATAATCTGTATATGACTTTTAGGCATCTCTGACTCTGCCCGGGATAGAGACGTGGGAGAATTGGAAGGTAGCCGCCAAGGATTCGCCTGGTGAAACTGAGAGAAACCTTGGAAAAACTCAGTGAGGGTGATCGGTCGCGGGGTTCGAATCCGCGTACCTACCTACGAGTTAACTGATTTGGTGTGAGTGTATCACTGTTTATATAGATTTTGTTGCGATGATGTTCTGAACCTAAAATCCATAAATCAATTCAATTTGTGCCCTGATGAAATCCCTAAGGAGAACATTGTAGCTATTGTGATGCTTGGGCCTCTTTCGTAAGATAGAGGCCATTCCTCAGATGGAATTAAAATCTCAGACCAACCATCCCGTTCCGATTTACTCTTTATATCACTTCCCACCAAACGAATACAAGAATAGTACCGTAATCAAATCAATATCTCCCTCCCTGCCTACTGAGCATAGAGGAAATAAAATATTTATTTAATGCTCTATGAACGTGCGTTGCAGATTTTGGGAGCTATATTATTTCGGGGAATGGCACAGCCATAATTTTCAAAGAATTTATTGATTTGTTATTAACTTGCGAAACGAGCTTCTAAGGACTGAAAGTCGTTTTTGGTAACGTAGGTTCCGAAACAATCCGTTCAATGTATTCCAGCATGAATTGAACCTGTACGCGCAAAGAAAGCGAGCGTGCTAACATCTTGGCTCTGAGTTCTCATTGTCTTTGTGTTAAGGAGATTACACCGCTTCGGAAGTGAATATTATTTCCTTATCCTGTAATTTTTATGTATTATTCTTTGTTCAACTGAATTAATTTAATTTATGGCATTCACGCATCTAAGACTCAGGCTGGGGAAGGGGAGGGGAAATATTACAGGAAGATATCAGCCTGAAGGTACCATCCCGGCATTTGCCTGGTGTGACTGAGGAAAAACCCTGGACGGACCTCAGTCAGCATGGTCGCCCACTGGGATTGAACCCACGACCTCCCGATTGCTAAGCCAACGCTCTACCACCGAGCTACGACAGCTCTTTTGTGATTACACTTTTTGTTTTCTCTCTTTAATTGGCGTGAACGGGATTCGAACTCGTCATATTTCGGTTACTAGTACGGCATGCTAACCTCTGGATACATCGTGTAATTACCTTACAAAGAACAACAATGGACAATGTGCGACACAATATGTTACATTAGATATAGACTTTTCACTACCCTTCCAAGACCAATGAGACCAATGTCTGACATTCGTTGCGTCATGCATCTTCCATTAAAATACCAAAAATATTCTCTTGCGCATTCCTTTCTTTAATAGAAAATCAACTAACAGGTCCCTTCCACGTCCTACCCTTCCACTTTCTTTCATAAAGGAATTATAAGTGTTCGAATCATAGTCTGAATTGGTAACACTACTTCCAACAACACGAATGTTGTTCCTGTAAACACGAATGTTTTGATGATACTGGCGTCATCACAACAAATGCGTTTTCTCTTCAATATATTTTGTGTCAGTCAAATGTTGCCACAGTCTCGCCACACAAACTTCCGTAACTCACTAGCAAATTTATCAAATACAGCCTGAAGCAAAGAAAAAAGAAGAAGAAAGTTGTGCTTTTGATTCAGTTCTGCTCAACTGAGCTATATGTGCAGGTCTTGGTTTCAAGACGGGTGTTTAATGTACGCTGTTTGTAAGAGAAAACTCACAAAAGAAATAGCCAATTGCACAGCCGGCCACTGTCTTTATCACATGACTGATAAATAGATTGTGTGTTAAATAGCCTTTTTCTTTAAAAAAAAAAACAAAAACAAGACTGTTCTTCCAGTATGATCTTTAACAGCAAGCAAAAGCTTTTTCACCACCCATATAACCATTTTTTACCCTTTAGAAAACTAAAAGCCAATTAAATTCAACGGTGAAATATAGTATTGAAAAAAAAACTTGGAGTGTGAGCATGAAGGTAAAGCGTGAGTCGAGGGTGAAGGCGGGACCAGTTGGTAGAGCGCTCACCTATGGTGCTAGGGGTCCTCGGATCGATCCCTGCTCATGCCATGTGAATCTTGTGGAAGACACCTTCCCGAATCATTTCCCCTCCTATCATGGCCTGAGCCTTACATGCCTAAAGGTCATAAATTAAATTCAAATTGTCTGAGGCCCAAGTTCCAGTATAAGGGTGAAGCTAAGATCGTGTTACACTGTCGAGCTTGCTGATCAGATTGCTCCACAGAGCTTCCTCGACGACACTGATGAACATGCTTGTCAAGGAAGCTGATCAGTAAGCTCCATAGTATAATAGCAAAAAATTCGTCAAGCTTCCTCAAGGGCAGGCTCGTCAAGCAAGCTGATCAGCAAGCCTGATACTGTCATAGTGCAAAGTATACTCGTGCTTCCTCGTCGAATAAACTGTTGAGCAAGCTGATCAACAAGCTCGATAGTTTAAAGAGCAACCTCGCCAGGTCCAACCTCGACGTAATCTGACCTAGACCTCAAGACGCGAGGTCGAAGTTGAGTAAGGTTCAGGTCCGGTGTGGTCGAGGATCAAGTTCCATCATGAGTTTCAGGTTGAAATTTCATTTTGAGGTGGATGACACCTTCAAATTTGACTTTGGGTCCTTACCGCATCTTCTCCCCAGCCCTATCTTGACCTGAGCCATAATTTCATCAAGGTCATAAATTAATTCAATTCAATTCGAACATTTTGACTATAAGCTTCTCCTGAAGTCAATTAGTGGGACGATATATTCTAACAGGCTGGTTAAAATGCTATTTGAAAATTGAATGAAAATATTTTGTTTCATTGCGTAATAATCAAAATATATTTTTATAGCAATATTCTTTTTGGGTTGAACTTCGGCCTAGCCTGCCTGAGAGATGAAGCCTCTCGGTGATTACTTCTGGGAACAATGGTGGTAGTGGCCACGGTGTTAGTTGAGGTACTATCGTGTAATTCGACTAATTTACTAATTCAACTGAGGAATACCCTGGACAACATCAATCAGGATAGCCGGCAGATTGGATCGAACCTGCGTGTTTTCCCATTGCCTATCCCAAGTGCAGGACGTAACCGACAGAAACATGGCGGCCGTGACAAAGACTTACGGGTAACGAAAATAAGTCAGTAGCAGAATTCAGTATTCTGTTGTTATCAGAAAACGGGGAATGTCCTTTTGAAAACTGTGCCTCAGAATAATAATATTCTGAACTGTTAAAAATTGCCCATTTTTACTTTGGTTTCCGTGGACATAATACTAATGTAGATTGTAGAGTTACTGATATCACTGAATTGATAACTACACACTCGTCCTCAGTACAATAGAATTAAATTAAACTTGTGATTAATTTTTGACATAAATATACTGTGGCGAATGTATGTTACACATAGTACGTCCATATAGTGTAATAATCTCTAGTCGAGGGTTGTGTGCAATCATCACAAACTACAATTACTATTACAAAACTTTAGTGTTCTGTACTTTTTTAGCATTAAACAATTTAACTATTTATGTTTATTATTTTGGAATCAGTATTTTCTATTTGACAGTCGAGTGCAGCTAGAAAGTTTGCGACAGCAAATAATCCGAAGGGAATTCTGTGGCGCGAGCAATTTGCACTGTTTCGAAAAGTTTCGTGTTAGAATGCTAAATCTCAGACGAAAATATGGTGCGGGAGGGCCGAAGGAACCGTATACCGCGTATCACATATGCCAAATCGGACCTTTTGCGATAAGGGTAGCTTAACAAGGACTAAAATTAACACCAGAACATTGTTCACTAGTTGTTGTAAATATTTATTTGTAAAACTACGGTCAATTGATCGAACATGAAAATAAATTGGGGCCGCGGTGGTTCAGTGCCGATCCAGGTGGTCGAGCTGGCTAATGTTCTGGTCTGGTGACTAAAGGATCGCGGGTTCGATCCCGCTTCGGGCTTGGATGTGATATGTTGTCCATATTTTGGATAAGTAAGATAAACGCAAATTAAAGCTCCAAGTTGTATAAATAAAATGTAGTGTGTAACACGAAGTTAAATAAGCGAGTTTAAAAAAAAGTTGGTAGAGCGCTTACCTCTGATGCTAGGTGTCCTCGGATCGATCCCTGCTCATGCCGTGTGGGCTTTGTAGTGGACAAACACCGTGAGCGTGGGTTTTCTCGGGGTGCTCCCGTTTCTTCCCACTTTCTTCATTCCATCATCCATACGGCCTGAGACATAATTGCCTAAAGACCTTAAAGAAAAATCAATTCAATTCAATGAAAATAAATTTGTTGACTTTATGCAGTATCCTCATTATCATAGGAATATTTTCCCATGTCTCTTCCCTGCTTGTAACCTACAAGCATTATGCTTTGCACTTTATGGCTGAAAATATTGTAAGCGCAGGCCCTACTTTTTTGCCCTGTTACGGGATTACGAAATATCAAACTTCGCTCCACTTGTTTTGTTCGCATGCTTTGCCCCACTTGCACCGAGAGGTTATAACTCAGTTAGTAGATCGTTTACTTTACCAATCGGAAGGTCATAGGAATCATCCCAGTGACCGCCCATCCTGACAGAATTTTCAGGTATTTTCCTCAGTCACATCAGGTGGTATGTGATGCTTGGGCCTCTTGGGTCAGGTGGCAAATGCCGGGATGGTACCCACTAACTAGGTCCTCCCCGACTACTTTCTAACATCCTTTCCCCAACACTATCCCTAAAGCCCATAAATATTTTTTAAAAATGTTCACGCCTGTAAGTTTTGTGCCGATAGTGTCAATATATGAATTTGCCAATAATCAACCGCAAACATGGAAATGAATGATATCGAGTCGCTTCCGGAAATACAAAATCGCGGATCTATCAAAGAATCTTCGAAAATTTGGCGTTTTCCTGATTCGCTTTCGAGAGCTCTTCGTCGGCGAATGCAATTCCATTTTTTAACGTGCAAAATGTTTATCTCTCTTTCTTGTGTTCCTCCGCTCCATACTTGATTCTATCTCAGGGTATTTTTCTTTTATATGATAGTATTATAAAATTAATGAATTACAATCTTGAATGTGGTAATTGGATATAAAATTTCTTAAAATATACATGTCTATTCGTTTCTCTCTATTACAAGAAATCTATTTGGAATTTAAACTTGTTTCATCTCAAATTTCTCTAAGTGATGCTAACGCCTGTAATATATAAGATTCCGTAATACACGTTCTCATTCTTTTCCCTGCAAAATGCGTTTGGAGGAAGAATTACATATCCTCAAATGATAAGCATTCAAGGTTATCCACTAATCAAGTTGGGTTGCATATTCAAAAGGCGAACACTACCACAATTCATATACCTGAAATGAGCATTCAAGGGGGTCAAAAATATATGCTCGCGATTGTACATGAGAGAGAAGTTCTGTTCACTTTTGCCACATAGGCATCTTTGGCTCAAACCGATACAACTTACATAATGCTTCAAAACTTTGTCAGAGACAGTCCCGTTACGGAGAGGCAGGGAGCGTATATGTGTATTAACATGGTATTAATAAAGGAAGCATCAACTGAAAGTTGCGAATGTGGTGGGCCCGTACAGCCAGTTAACCACCGAAAAAAAGTCACAGAAGTGAAACACATGTAGCAATGAATTTGATAAAAATAAAATATTGCGAAAAATTGTTTGAATTTTTTCCTCAATGTGTTCCTAATGAAAGAGCAATTACATCTAATAGAATTATACAGCATCTAAATATTATTCTTTGAAATTCTAAGCTAAACGTTACCATTTTTTTTTAAATTTAAAGGAATTGAAAAAATGGGGGCACAAACAGAAAGCTGACATGATACTGTATATCCGGCTTCATATCAGTAAAACCACTTCCTACATTGAATATCAATGAGCTAGTATTCTGCCGAACTGATTTCGATCTCCCAAGATCTAAAGACAAATCACCGTGCTCGTCAATTTTCGTAACACTGGAAACAGTGGGAAGTAACCACATGCAATTTATTCTCATATTTTCAGCCAGACATGTCGCTTATTCTCTAAATTCTCTCATACGTTTTCTGATTCAAGTTCAAAATAAATACTGTCTCAATCAATTTTATTTACATAAACTTTTTTTTTGGACAACAGCTCAGCCATCAAGGTCAGAAGAAACATTCTGCCAGGGAACGAAAGATCTGTTAATATAATCATTGACATCAAAGAACATAAACATGGAGGTAATGAAACAATGATCATGAGCTGTAACAAAAATTCTTGAGAAAGTAAATACAAAGTATAAATTTGAACTTCTCTCAACAATGAGAGAATTCTCTAAATGGAATTAGTCATCACTATTTAAACATATTTTTGCAGGTAAATCTGAAATTACTGATTTCTCGACTTTTCGCCAATGGAGACTTTTGCTCACTTCGTTTCATTCTACATCATATTAACATTTCAAACAATTTGATTAGGAGCCATTTAATAAGATTTGTGCGGGGTCCTTTGTAGAAGGGACGTTTTTAGGTAACATAAACTTTCATTATATAGGCCTTATCCTCATTTATCATATTTGAACTTCAGATAAGATAGAATCAGGGTTTCCGCCAGGATTTTCAGTTTGGGGATGTAAAGTCAAAACTGGGAGCGCGTAAGTGAAGTTTTGTACTGTTTCTATCGATTTTTCACAGCAAATATTTTAAAGTCGGGGGGTGTTGTCGAGACATTGTGGGAAAACATCCCCCACAGGGGATCTGGCGGGATCACTGGGTACAATATAGTAATGTAATTTACAGCTGGTATTTCAACTGCCAACTCTACAGTATATATGGACAGCCTAGCATATACTTATGATACATGTATCTCATAGCTCTTGTCTACAGAGCATTGCAGTCAGGTATTTCCAACATTGAACAGAATGTTAGTTTGTGGACAGTCTGGTTTGTTTGGCGTGAGTGCATTTTCTATCTACAGCTGTTGGATAGCATCTCATTTCGTTCAGCACTTAATACCCGTGGTTATATGTAGGTCAGTTATCTTAACTCAGCACCTTCACTAAACCTTTTGTTTCATGGTTTCTGAACTTAGGGGGAAAGTTTGTTGAAACCTTGTTGGTGAAATGATACACACGTAAACTTAGGGACCTGGCTGCCTTCGAATGGTCTCTTGCATTTGAGATTTAAATTCGTACTTCGTTGAGTGTGACATCTACCTTTATAGACCACGTCACTCCGTTGATGATGCGTTATTCTAGTGATGTGCTGCAGGGTAGGTTTACGTTCTTGTTTTGGATAAGTCAAACCCATAAATTTTAATGTGCTCCATTTTGGTATGCTTTGTTATTCTGATTACCCCAGTGTCAGTGTGTCGTTCTCACATGCTCCTAATAATATTATCAGATATACGGACAACATTAATCTATGATATTATGGATAAATTGCAATAGTACATACTTTTACCCTAACCGTGCACTGTTTACTCTTATCTTGGTGAGGTATCATTCAGTTTAGTTACTAGAGAATAAGGTTCGTTGACAGTAATTCGCGGTTATATTTAATAGATGAGTCTTGTGCTACCTGGTATTTTGATTAGGTGGTCATTAGTGTGTAATGGTTGCTAATTGTTGCTTGGACATGATGGGGATTAGATATCTCCTATATATTTTTTATGAGATGACAGCCCTGTTGATAACGGAGTTGGTCAGTGAGCGCTGATCATGCTGTAGCCTCCAAGTTTTTACGATTTTGGTGAGATTATTATTGCCATGGCCCCTATAACTGAGTAGTAAGGCGCTATGCCTATTCTGAGTTAATATATGTAAAGGGATATTATTTGAACAATTATGCACTATTATGGTAGAAGTTTTAACTATGGAGCGATCGTTACGCGTTCAGTATCTTTGAAATTTGAGGAAGACAAATGATCTCTAGTGTTGTTGTATTCTCTCTCTATAATACCATTTTTCGCATTCTGTTTACTTTCCAGCAGTCACTGATTTTTCATGACTAGCTTTTGTTCAGGCTTAGACCATTTGTTCAGTATAATGGTTACCCAGTATAGATCTATTAAAATGTTGGTCATTGGATATAAGTATGTTGTATCCTCGTCGGCTTCTGCTTTCTGGTTCTAAGTCTGACAGATTGAGTTATGTTATGGAAATGCATTTTTTTTATTTCTATAGCACTTGGAGAAGCTGTTTATATTACGTGTGGCCATGTGTACTCCCTTTATGTGCTCCCTGGTGGAGTCACGTTTTGTTGAAGTGGATTGTGCCCTTGTTTGTGATCAGATGTTCTTTGTCTTCCGCCTGTCATTTAATTTAGAGCCATATTTTTCGAGCAGCACTAGGTGTCCTTCTTGAGGAAGAAAGAGAGCTAGTGACATGTTAATGCTAGGTAATCCAATTCAACTTTTTGGCTCCTTATCTTAGGAAGGTTTCTGGTTTGTTGGCTGTAGCTGAGTCTAAATTCATCTTTTAGCGACACATTTTAGTATTATTCCAGCATGATATTGTCTTGGATTGACAGACAATCCATCTTTCTTTTTGGCTTTCAATCATCCACGATGGATTGGTTGGATTTACCTGTGTCAGCAGCCTATTCAGTAGTCTGCGGGTTTAAATAAAAAAATATAGCTAAACCAAGCACTAAATGATTAGTAATTCTTGAGGTTAAAGTTAAACTACTTTCTGAAATATACAAAACTAATTGTAAAAATGGAAACTTTCTAAATGTGGCCAGGAAGGTTACTCAAAATTACAACGTTAAAAGGGTAAATTTCATTACGTTACTACATTAAAATATCTATTAACCAGTCTCTTAATTAAAGGAGAAAGCAAATTTCTTTCTATTGAGAAATATCTGAGATATTTAACAATTTAAGACAATTGAAAATTACTGAGGGAGCAAGTATTTTAGTGTATGAAAGTATGTAATTCAAGAATAAAGTTAAAAAAATGATGTTAATAAAAATAATTAACACATCATATACTTCTAAGTGGATCCAACGTTTAGAATAGAACATCAGTTGAACCTAATCAATGTATTTGTAGACAAAACGTATCAAACCGTCATTTCGTATTGTAGATATGACGTGAATCGAAACAGCAGTGTGAAATTAGGGTGCGGGCTTTAGTCATTCTTTCGTGGTATTTCTTACAAATATGCCTTACAGAGTGTCTATAATATCAAACGCCCAGTTTAAATTATCAGCTAATTTGTGAGCAATCCTTTCTAAATGATACTTTTAAATAAAAATTAAATTAATAATATAATACTAATAAATAAAAAGCGTTATGTAGTATGAATTGTTTCCTACTTACCAAACTGTCTATAATATCAGACGCTCAGTTTAAATTTACAGCTAATATGTGAGCAATCCTTTGTTAGATATATTTCCAAATTTCAATTATATTAATAAGTTATTACTCATAAATTAAAAGTGTTATATAATATGTATTTTCTCCTACTTACCCCATTTGCCTTATAAAACCCATCAACTTCAATCTGGAACGTAACATCATTATTAAGTGACAGCTTCTGTGAGAAAACCTTTGACCTATATGGAACAAAATGCGATATTATATTTGATATTAACAAGTGGAATATATTTTGCATAATATGAACACATTTGTGCATAGTAAATCCACTAATAATTTTCATTTGAATTTTATAATAATTATTAAAACCATCGACTGTATAATTCTAAAATCTGGGTATATATAAACTGCCCCGTTATTATAGTGGTTAGCATCGTTGACTGCTAATTGTCGGGTTCCGGGTTTGGTTCTCGGCTCTCCAGTGATTTTTCTCGAAAGCATGAAGCTCGGGAACAGTACACACTCAGCATATTGATGCAATTGGATAGCTGCTGTGAACGAATGACAGTGGTGATTACAGTTCACATCTTTGTCTCTCCTGTCCCAATACGTCTTGACACGACCACCCTTCCGGTGCCCGGGTGTAATGCCCCCACTGCATCAATAACGTGGAATTTCTAATAAAAAGCAAATGCCCAAAAAAGGTTACAAGAGAATGAGAGAGAGAGGTCATAAGTTCTGACGGAATTACCCAAACACCAAAAGGATGATTCATGTGGGCCAGGAGTCACAAGGGACCCCCACAATAGAATACTAATATGGTCCTTTCAACTATACTCACACTCTTTCTTTAAGAAGCAGCCAGAATTTATATCAGTTTTATCGGAGAGCCAACGCACACACACACACACACACACACATTCAGAACCGAGCTAAGGAGAAACTTATTGCTTTCCCTTATTAAATAAGTGGAAGACTGAGAGATGAAAATTGTATATCAACTATATCCTCTTTATGTATATGAAAACAGGTCCCAATATAACACTGGACAAATTCCAATACAAAATTAACAACAAATATAAATTCAGCAATTAACAATGCATATCCTGCTAATATATTTCGAGTCAGTGGATTTCAGCCACGTTATGCATATATCGCGAAAGGAGTGATTAATCGGTAATCATCACAACTATAAATAAGTGCTTCCGTCATTACAACATTATTCAACATTGAATCTATTTTTCTAGCACATGGTCACTATAGAAATAGCCAAATAGTCCACATGAACAAGCTCCCAATACACACAAATTTCAAATGATCGAATTACCATTAGAACAAATTTTGAGGCAGTTTTTTATAATCCCTTTCTTTTCGCACTGCAAAGGTTTACTATTCCAATTACGCAATTGTACGAAAGGGCACTAAAATCCTGAATAGTCGGTAGCCAAGGTCTCAATAGTTATTTCCAACAACGCAAAATCAAAAGCAATCAACTTGAGTAGGTTACTAGTGTGAAACTGCGAATTTATAAAAGGAATACCATAATGGTTCCTGCTCATTCACTATTATCGCTAAGCTAGAATCTTGAGGAAAATCAGGAGGTAATAAGTTTACAAGTTCGTCCGGACGAACTGAATGTTCCAAAATATTCCAAAGATAATTTTGAGAGAATTCGATCGCGAATTCTTTCCTACCGTAATTAATACGCAAATAATAGCAGGGATGACTACACGGTACACAAAATCAAAAGCATGCTTATCCCTGACAAACTGTCTGCCGTACCATGCCTTCTCGGAACCACGAGGTCGAGGAAAAACGAAGTCCTTAATGAGTGAAAATATTTGCAGTAATTCTCCAAAATATTTATTCAGGTAATTCTTCATTCGTCTACATCTTGCTTGTTTTATCCATATAATAATTGCAGCAATATTATCGGTTCTCCAATATTAAGTTAACAGAACGTCGTAATATTAATTTTCTGAATTTCGAACTACCACTTTACACGTATGGCCTCTTTGATATCCAAACCCATTATAAGAGAGGATTCAAAGATGGCGTGACCAACTGATACTGTAATTCACTGAAGCCCCGAGAGAGGCACTGGGAACAGCAATATTTCAACTCTTTCTTTTCGTTAGAGTCCAAAAAATACCAATATAAAGGTGTTTTACCAAAAAACAATCACGGTTATTACAGTCTGGTGAACGTGGGTGCATTAGAGCAAATCCCCAATCCGAGAGAGGCCTCATTCAGTAGTGGTTTGATTGTGGCTGTTGATTATAACTACATAATTATATAACGTGCAGGGTTACCTCTAATTCGAATTATTCTCTTGAAGAGTTTATAGTATAGCTATTTTGCAAAATGGATAGTTTTCAGTATATTTTTTTATTGTTTCCTGAAAGAAACGCTCCTTAGGGAATAATACTGTGAACTACATTTCGGTGAAGAGATTTGTTTTGAATATTTGGTATTTAACCGTCATAGCCGATGATCTAAATATTTACTAAAGCAGATTTATAGTAAAACCGTCAAGATTGAATTTAAAAAAAAGTAAAATGTGTCATGGATAAGAAAAAAACTAAAGCGCGTTTCAGCGTCATGCGTAGCTGTCGCAAGACTAAAAACACAGACAACTTAAAAATGCTAGCTTCCGAGCAAACGAAAGTATTATTGGGTTATACCGCTTGGGATCTAGTTTCCGCCCTATGAGGAAACTCGGTGGGCTTCCGGTAGCCCATTAACAATGAAGGCGGGCCACCGGAGGTTCGTCGAGTTTTCCTCATAGGGCGTTTATGAAAACGAAACGAAAATGTAAAGAATTAGGAGGAGAACCGTTGGGTGGGGTCTAAGCAGACATTAGTTTTAGGTGTAGGTGACAGATATCGTTGAAAGGAAAATGGGCAATCTGTTGACATACTTTTACAATCGCGGAGCTAGACATGCTATAAGCAGTGTTTGAAATAAGGAGTAACATACCATTGTCATGCGACTTCTTCGTGGGTTATAAATATGTGTATGAATTAAGTTGAGCAAGGTGTATAAGGTGTATTTTCCAGGTGTATAAGCTTATATCCGCTGTGTGCCCATAGATGGCGTTCGTGAGCCTATGAAGCTACCATGGGCACGCCAAACCTATTTTGTGGAAGAGTTGGACCTCTGGCAACACGAATCAGTGCACATAATCAGCAAGTGCAGACAACAACACACAGTGTTACGTTGGTAAGCATGGCTAGTTTTGTGCCAGAAAAAGAGCATATGCGGGAAGCTCTGCTTTTCTGCCTCCATTTGAAGAAATCGACTGCCGACGCGCATCGAATGCTTGTGGAGGCCTATGGTGACAGTGCTTTATCGGAAACAACGTGCCGAGATTGGTTTCGTCGGTTCAAAGACGGCAATTTTGACTTGGGTGACAAAAAGCGTGAAAATCGGCCCAGGAAGTTTGAGGACCATCAATTGCAGGCGCTGTTGGACGAGGTCGATACCCAATCGCAACAAATGCTTGCCGAGCAATTGGGCGTTACTCAAGCAGCCATTTGCATGCGTCTACGTGCCATGGGAAAGGTTCAGAAGATCGGAAAATGGGTGCCGCATGAATTGACCGATCGGCAGCAGGAGAGACGCCAACACACATGCGAAATGTTGCTCGCCAAATAAGAAAGTCGTTCCTGCATCGGATTGTGACGGGCGATGAAAAGTGGATATATTTCGCGAATCCGAGACGCCAGAAATCGTGGGTTGATCCCGGCCAACCACCAACATCTTCTTCAAGACCAAATCGCTTCAGACGGAAGACGATGCTGTGTGTTTGGTGGGATCAACATGGTATCGTCTACTTTGAGCTGTTGCAACCGGGTCAAACTGTCAATGCCCATCGCTAACACCAACAACTGATCAACGTGCACCGTGCTCTGTGTGAAAAAAGGCCGGAGTATCAACAAAAACATGCCAAGCTGATATACCTCCACGACAACGCCCCATCGCACATGTCAAAAGTTATCCAAAACTACTTGGAGAGACTAAAGTGGAAGGTGCTACCCCATCCCGCTTATTCACCAGACCTGACCCCTACAGACTACCATCTGTTTGCGTCGATGGGCCACTCCCTCGCTGAGCAGCACTTCGATTCGTATGCAGACGTCCTAAAATGGCTTGATGAGTAGTTTGCCTCGAAAGAGCAGGATTTCTTTTGGCGTGATATCCACAAATTGCCCGAAAGGTGGGCAAAATGTGTAGCTAGCGAGGGAAAGTACTTTGAATAATTTGCTTTGTGCTTTCTATGAACACACCATGTGTTATGCTGACTACAAAACAGCGAATTTAAGCTTAAACACCTGGTAGTACGTTATAATAATACAAATTATAATCAGTGAAAATATACAGCATGAACCCGAACGATGTGGAAAACCTTCGAGAGGTGAGTCCTGAGATCAAAATAAAATAAAAGGTCCTTTGGCAAATTCTCGAGTTCCGCTTCCTGTTAAAGATCCAAGGTTGTCAACTTGGAATAAAAATCGAGTGTTCTAGTTGAACAGAAATATGTGGATAAACTGCGGGAAGTGATTTTAGACATCCAAACAGGAAACCTGTGTTTACGAACATCATGAAAAACTGCAGTATACATAGCTTCGCAGACAGAAGTGTCTCAGTAAGCAGAAGCAGCCTGGACGTTGATGGTTTTGCCGCATGACCGAGACGATACGTCCCTCAAACGCAAGTTTCTCTCGTACCAAATAACCTGGTCAACTACGACGAATGCTCACAAAGTGAATGACTGAAAATATAAGGAAGGACAGCAAACAAACAGGTGATCGGCGAAGTCATGCGAGACATGCGGAGCACGAATGATAACCTGTAGAGTAACTATGGCCAGAAATGCACCCTTCGCTCTCAGTAATAGTAATTTTGTGGCCAACAAACGAACAACACGGCAATAGCTTTCCTACCTCTAGTTAAATCTAAATGCTAATGTTCTAATTAGTAAATGTTCTAAATGCTCCCATGGCTTTCAATGCAAGTGTTCACACGTTGCATCAATAACTGACGTACCCTGTCTAATATTCAAGGTTGAATCTGGACAGCGTCACGTTGCTCTGGACCGCCGCCTCTGCTGTTCTTGCTATCCGACCTACACCGCTCTTACCTTAATTTTCCCCACCTTCGGTCACCTCTACATCCGAAATGACGCAATCTTTTTGCTTGTTTTCCTACCTTCCGTCTTGTTTTGTATCTCATACACGAAGCGGAATTCGACAATACGAGAAAGGATTTTTCTTCTTCATTTCATCACACGAATTACCTCCTGCAGTTTTTCCACATCTTTTCGTTCAGTTACAACTATCAACAGTCAATTTTTATTTCAAGTTGGCAACGCTGAATCTCTTACACGAAGCGGAATTCGAGAACTTGCCAGAGGAATTTTTTCTTGTCTTGATTCCAGGAATTACGTTCCGAAGTTTTCCCACATCTTTCTGTTCAGTTACAATTCTGAACAGTCGCTTTTGAACTCCAAGTTGGCAACTCTGCATCTCTTACACGAAGCGAAATAAGATAATTTGTTTGATTTTTTTTGCTTGTTTTGATCTCAGCAATCACCTTCCGGAGTTTTTCCATAATTTCTGTTCAGTTACAATTGTCAACAGTCAATTTGTGATTACAAGCTGGCAACCCTGTATCCCTTACATGAAGCGGAATTCGAGAATTTGGCAGAGGACATTTTACTTTTTCTGATCTCAGGAATCACCTCCCGACGTTTTCTCACATCTTTCTGTTCAGTTACAATTTCTACAGTCGATTTCAAATTCCTATTTGGTTACCGTGTGTCTCTTACACGAAGCGGAATTCGAGAACTAGCCACTGAGATTTTTCTTGTTTTGATCTCAGGAATCATCTCCCGAAGTTTTTCCACATCTCTCTTCAGTTACAATTGTCAACAATCGATTATAGATTCCAAGTTGGCAACCCTGGATCTTTACACGAAGCGGAACTCGAGAATTTGCCAAAGGGCTGTTTTTCTTATTTTAATCTCAGAAATCACATCCCGAAATTTTCCACTTCTTTCTGGTTCACCCTGTATAATAAATGACTCACTCTTTTGCAGGTTATGAGTTCAAGTATAACAAAAATGTTCAGTGCTGTTAACTTGGAAGAAAGGAAATCATTTGTTCACTGATTACATAAGGTCGATCCGCGTACACGTGTCCAAATTTGGATCGCCCCTGTTCAGAGAATGGACCAAACCGGGTGGTTAACAGCGCAGGTAAAATCTAGAGACCTGAAGTTGTAAGACACTATTGCAAGTGTGTGCATCATGCCTACGAAGCTAAACACAGGGTTTGGAAGGGCTATGTAGTTACACAGTTGAAAACCAATTTAAATATTGCCTTCAAATTCTCCATTTAATATTCGGGCAGATTTCAGTTATTTATTGTTTGAATTTTAGTTATGGCCTTGATATATTGGTGGGCTTTTAATTGGATATTCAAAATATTGCTGACTAATAGTCACGAACATGGAGCGATTTATTCCGGACAATCTATGCAAAATTTTATAAAACCTAATTTGAATTTGAATTTATTTACGCCTGAGCACGAGCAAAGTATCTGCCAGGGCCTTTCTTAAAATACCATTTTTGCATTTGCCTGGAACAAATGAGGGATACCGTTGAAAGCCAGTCAAAATGGTTCGAACTGTTGAGCCTATACATTGCCGATCGGAAATCCTCGACTTTTCGGCTTGAACCACAGGAACTGAGTTCAAGGATTCTGCCTGATCTTCATATGATCGACCCTCCAGATTTTCGAGAACGCACCTTAAAATCTTATATTCCTACCATGAAAAATCAATAGAAACCATATAAAGCTCAATTTACACCTACAAGTTGGATCTTGACTGAAAATCATGGCACAATTCATTGCTGGGTTAAAAAAATTTAACAATTTGTGTGATATTGAATTACAATATTGAGAAAGTGTTTTCTCTGAAAATTTCAGTTCTGAAAGTGTACACAACCATTTTCGTACAATGGTGTATTTTCCTGTTCCTCTGTTTCTATTTTTATGTTTGAATATCCCAAATACATGCTCTTTTCCGCACCTTCATTAACAGCAGCTAAAAGAAACCTGATCTGCACCCATTGCAACGAATCACTTCAGAGAAAACTAAAAATTAAAATGAACTAAATTATTTTGCTTTTTAAGTAATTGTTACAATGTTCCTCTCTGCAGAACTTCCACGCGTCATTGCTCTGTTTGTGTGAATAGTACAATACTGGACAATTGCCTGTAATGCATATGATGAGGCCGTGCGAACATGTGTGGTACGGAAACTATGTCACAACGTTCCGTGGCCGCTGAGTTTGCGTCGTAATGTGAATCACTCGTTTTAACATTCCGTCCGGAAGACCCGATTTCGCTACTTACATATAAAATTAAGTACTTACCGCTTTTTATTAGCAGAAAACATGGCACGGTAATATATAAGAGAAAAGTTATTATTAAATTGAAAAAAAAAAACGTGTGGGTATTATATATAAATTCATCCGTCGTAGCGTGTGCAACTGAAAAAATAAAGAAAATGATGAAACGTAGTCAAACATGAAGTTGAAAGATCATGAAATGAAGCATGGAGCTGGATATATTGATAAAAGCTTGTCTGATTCTAAAATAATGTTACAAATATTAGGATTTTATGAAAGAAACTACGGGCATTCTTACTCAAAACAGGAGTAGATGTTTGTGCAAAGTCTTAATTCCTCAGAATTTGGAAGAGACGGTCAGCCTTATGGTGGTGATTTGCAGTGAGCCATAGGAGGTTTCTTGAGAAATGTGTAAAATTCCCTGAATATGAATGTTGACAGAAACATACGACCGGCTCTATCAAATTCTAAATAATATAGAGTCTAAGGCATTATTTGCCCCTGTTTTCATGTAACCAAGGAGAGTAGTTTCTTTCAGAAAGTTCAAATTATTAGAAACCAAACTATTATTTTGGAATCAGATAAATCTGAACTTAAAATTTCAGAGTCCAAAATGTTTACGAGATGCGGAGGGTTTTTGTGAATCCATAATAACAGTGTTGACACCTAATAAAGAATCATTTGTTCGATTACGTTCAAGTGTATTTGTGTGTGTGAGATATATACAGATAGAGGGAAGGAATTTAAAAATAAAATATGTCGGATTTTCCGATGCACATATTTTTATTCTAACACGATGAAATTGTTTTCTTGTAATTTGCTCTATATTTTTTAGAATTATATGGGATTAACAAGAGAAAAACTCAGCTATAGTGCAATTTGTAGCTGTCAGTTAGTGTGCCATATTTTTCCCTATGTAAGGTTTGTACCACTTATTCTGTTGCAAATGATTCACATAGGTACTTCTACAATTATATAGAGACAAGAAGCCATCGAAAAAACTTTTACGGAAAGCCATACGTTATTTCATTATTTCGTGATGCACAAAACATCCCATGCTCATTCCATGCGTCCACAATCAAAACGGAAGTAATAAAATAATCTTATGTACTTTTCTCTTATTTTATACTTTCCTCCATATTCTATTATACCCCTCGACTAATATATAAGTATACTTATACTGTAACTCATGCTGTATGCTTATATGTTTCTATTATCTGATTTTTTGTTATATCATGAGTTTTGACGTTGTCTATTGCTGTAATGACTTAATGGCAATATGTTTTTTT
>JAGDQP010029066.1:0-23658 GCA_022664845.1 Lepisma saccharinum
TCGGATTTTTTTTTCAGCCCTGGTACGCAATATACCAATCATTCCCTTGCAAACAATTTGAGCAAAGGCAGCTAGCAATTCCAAAAGCATTACTTAAGGATATATGGGTATATAGCCAGAAAATTTCGTTAAATACGTACTAGAGTTCTTCACCGTGGAAGCATGCCTTCATACGGAGAAATACTAATGGCATCACTTCGTGTTACGAATGACACTTATTTTGATATATGAAAAAATATAAAAATTTCAGGAGAGCGAAGTTGGGTTAGAAAAAGGTTATTCTTTTCGCATTATACGCGATGTACATCCCCTTTAACAGTCACACCATGTGCTCAACTTCAGCGGAGAAACCGCCAAATAGTCCCAGGTACTTTTCGCTCTTTCACACTTCTCTTACTCGAAAACTCTGCTATATTCTGCACTTCGACACTTCTGCACGTGTTGTAGATAAACTTTATATGTAGTCAGCCGACTTTATGCTATACTTATGATTTCCTCAAGAAATTCACGAACACACGCGAAATAATTGCGAGATGGCGAAGGCGGGATAAAGACAGTCAGAATTTTGTTAGTTGCGTGGTATTTCTGTTCATAACACTCACATGTCCGCCGGGATACTGATGGTCCGCGGAGGAATACTGATGAATGAGACTCCGATTTCTACGCCATTTTTATTCACTTTCCTCTCCGTGTGCACACCCTTGCACTTATATGCTGTTTAGGTATAGAAACAAAGCCCATAATTTAAGTATATAATGCAGAACAGATTTCGTGCAAATGGACTCCTTAAATGTGAGAAAATTAATATGAAGTGTTGCTTTGTATTCCGTTCCCAACAGAACATTACAGCACGTTTTGTGGCATATTTTACACAGTATTTTAACTATAAAAACTGTGAAAACGCTATGAGGAGGGTAATGAAGAGTTGCTCGGTAAAGAAAGTTACGGGTGACAAACAATACTGCTGTTAATAATAATAATAGGAACCATCAGATTTGCTGATGTTCCATCAGAAGGTTTCGGACATCTTCTTTAAGCATGTTAATGATATTTTGTCAGTAACGCTTGCTCACTGTTGCTGTACTTCGTAGCTCATAAACTGTCCTGTTATGATGTTAACTGGAAATCCTTTCAAATTTTGAATTTATTTAAGGCATTATGGATCAGGCTGGAAGAAGGTAGGAGGTGGTATACAGGAAGTAATCGACAAAGTCCTAAGTTGAAGGTACCATTCCATCATTTCGATGGTGTGACTGAGGAAAAGTCCTGGAGAAACCACAGTCGGGATAAACTGCCGCTGTTATAAATCCCAGAACCTCTCGAGTGCCAGGTAAACGCTATACCAACTTTAGGATAGCTGCCCGGTTTTCAGCTATTGAGTTGTTGGAATATATTTTTTCCAAGCATTCTAGTAATATTTTGTTGCTAATAATTAATTTATTTTTCCAATTTGTTCATAACATGTTACCAGCGGTTTTTTTTCCAACACGTTGTAAACAGTTTGTTGTCAACATTTGTGTAAATTTGGAAACAGAATGTTTGTAACACATTTGTTACTGAAACTTTACTATTAACATACGTAGCGTATAGAGATGTTTCGATACCCTTTTAATTGTATCTCTTAAAAGTATTACCGATAATATTGTATTTTAGCATCGTGTTTTACCTTCAAAAATTCCTTAGAAGGAGCTCGTTAGATGAAATAGAGATCGATCACGACTTTTCTTATTCAGTTTTACAGATTTGTGCTTGAGATTTTAACAACATATTTTTCACGACCTTTCAACAATGCTGACTTATCAACTTTGCTGTATTGCGGCTTAATTGTACGAATTTTATCCAGCGTCAGTGGGTGATGTACGTGGCCACTTTAGTGTTTAACAAAATAAAGGTATGGAAGAGAGGGCGTGAATAACAGAAATCGTACCACAGAATGGAATTCTCGACGGTTATACTATATAAGGCGAATTATGGACTTTAATTACTTTAGTTAGCCGTTAGTGAATATTGTTTTTTTGCTTTATTTTTTATGAGGGCATTAATTAGTTTCTATTTCATTGTGACTACCCTCTATTGTCTATTTCATACATGATCGACAATATGAACATCCATTTACGACACTAAAATACAAGGTTTCCGTATTACCCTTCTCTGTAGAACATCAGTAGTTTAGAAATCTTAACCTTTAACTGTGCTAGTGGGACTCAACAGATCTCAAAGGTTACATTTGCACCAGTATTTTTCTTTGTGTTTATGGATGGCGCTGGGATTATGTGTATTCTAATATACCCCCATGGTTTTAATCGTTTGTGGAGGAGTTGTGGTGGTTCGTTACATGAGTCACGTGAGATCTCAAGTACACACCAGCGTCTATGTGTAGTATTTTTTGTGATAAAAAATTCATTTGAACTACCGTACACAGGAAGCCCGTTTATCAGGATCAAATGAGACGGACCCGTTCGGGATGAACGATAATCCGGTTGGCGCTCTGAGAGGTAAAGGCGGTCAAGCATACGACTGACCACCCCACCTCACTTCGTGCCGTAGAGTGAGGATTTGTAGAACATATCGCGTGTACCTCACACAGGGGATGCCTTCACCTTTTACCTTGCACATTTAACGTAATTTTACAATATTAACAGTAAAGAGTTCTTTTATAAACTGCATTACGTACCAGTTATAACTGGTAGGGTATGGTAGTTGTTACGTGAAGTTTGATAGCTCAAGGTCAGCAAATTTCAGGTGGATGGTAAGTGCTGCCGTCTAAATTGGAGATGAGTTGTGTAATAGTTGGAGGTCAATGTAATAGAAGGATTAAGAGAGAGAGAGAGAGAGAGAGAGAGAGAGGATGAAGACTGATACAGTTCATGACAGAGTCCAGCATTTTTCGCATTATTAAAGGTGAAAATTTCGTGCTTCAACTATCACGGACAAGTCCTCCAGACTGGCGAAAGTACAAATTCAAATGTAATAAATAAATAAATAACATAAAAAACAATACAAGATATATCTTTAAGTAATTATTGAAAATGTATTTCCTTTCGTTGCATCAACAGTAGTGACAGAACCTTTGTCTCGGCAGGTTTATCATTTCATGTTGGGAATCTAATTTTGAGATAATTACATAAACGTATGTCAATTGTCCTTTGAATTTCATTCGCATTTTCTGATTATAAATAGCAGAATCATGCAGCACACTTCACAGTTTTTGTCTAACAAATAAACTTATTTCAGGCAGCTAAGCATTATTTCGTTGTTTTATTTATCGTGTAGCATCGAACAAAGTCGTCGGGTTTGTAAAGAGAATTATTATCTAAAAAGATGACCATATGTAATTCCTACATCTCAAAGCATCAGTTTTCTCATATGGACAAAAAGTGCCATTTTTTTTTAAAAAAAAAGGGGGGGGGGTGTAACCTCAATATAACAATAATTTCACGTTATAAATGCACCAGCTTTTTGTTGGTCATTGAGAAGCATTAAAAAAAGTTGCTAATATTTCGAACATATTTCATCACATAATGGGAAAATCTCAGGACTCTGTGTAGGTTTACTGGTATTTTGAGAGTTGATTCGGATTTCGGATGAAGCAACAGAAAATAGGGCTTGAATAGCGGGGAGAGAGAAGAGGAGGTTACGAGTTGCCATTTCCACCCCTTTTTCCCTACCCTTCTGTATGTTGGTGAGCGCGGCTAGAAAAGCAGCAGCGGAGAGAAAAGATCCTGAAGCTCCTTCCTTTATGATAAGTAGGCAGTGAAGACAGCACTTTCCCGTGCTAGTTACTGATCCGGCAAGCGAAGACGTGTTGTATGAAACTGAGTAAAGAAGTGAAATTTCGCAACAGTGTATATGACTAACTATTCTTAGCAACGACGTACGGTATTCCTTTCCTTGTTGGTAGGCGGAGAAACTTTACATAGGACGCTATTCTTTCGATATTAACGGTTATTATTATTATTAATGTTAAAGAATGAACAATCGTATACTATAAGACAACTGAGAAAAGCAGATCAAGATTGATGGCGAGTTCTAGACTTGAGTTGGAGGACCTGCCGCTATTAACTGAACATTGACAATAAGGAATTTTGTCTAAGTATATGTACTGCTTTAATGGGCAAGGCAGTTCATGCCGAAGCGCTGTCATTTTTTTTTTGAAAAGAGCATTTATTTCTTGAATTAAATTAAATTTTATTTATGGCCTTTAGGAGTTATTTCTTGAAATTTTGCACACCATGATGACATGTACGTTATTTATTTAATTCTTTTCTGTTGTAGAGACATATTTTCGCTGATGAAACAGCCTGAAGCCTTCCGAAAGTTACGAGATGTTCTATTGGGGCATATTAGGCAGAGCACTCCAGAAGTAGAAGTAGTCGTTGGATTGGAATCTAGAGGATTTCTGATTGGTACTTTCATAGCTCTAGAACTCGGTGTACCTTTTGTACCAATAAGGAAGAAGGGAAAACTCCCAGGAAAAATAAAGCAAGTTAGTTACCAGTTGGAATATGGACTGGTAAGGGCCCTTTAGTTACTAGTGTACGCTATTGCTAAAATTTGAGCATTTCGTGAGAAACGTTGTCCCATTAATAACTTGATGTGATAATGGTCCTTCCTTTGTTGAAGATGGAACCAGACTGCTTTGATTCCTTGTCTTTGTTAAATAAACTAATTGCGATTTCCTTGTGATGATGCTTTTCCTCTTTGTACTATCTGTACCTTTTGTTCTTATTGTTATTGCGGCTGTGCTTATTCTTATCCGTACTGCTACTCGAATTGTTTGACCATGCTCATGTTCTTTGGGCTTTGTGATGGATAAACACCGTGTGTATGTTTCTTCGGGTTCTGCCCAGGGTTGGTTGCCACAAATAGTGTGAACTTCATGGTGACGATTCCACATATTAAACATCTGCGTTAATTTTATATCGTTTCGCCTTGTAATCAACGGGTCCCGGGTTCGATTCTCGATGGGGCCACAGAATTTCGCTAAAGTGAAAACCGAGTAGTGGTTCGGATGTCACTGTAAGCAGTAGTTCTTGTCCTTCATCATAACCTTGCTGTTACATAAGAACGTTAAGTCTAAACAAACGAAACGAAACCAGATTGTATCTTTCTGCTTGTCTGAATGCCTGTTGTTTAATAGAAAATCCAAAGTTATCTTAAATATATTGATAGAAGTTGGCAAAATGTATCGACTACATCAAGCGATGTACGCAGGGGTTAGGTTCTGGAGGTCCGGACCCCCTCCGAAATTCCGATATTTTTGTAAATCTACCACAATTTTACGCCAGATTTTTTATATTTTCTGTAAAATTTACACTGATACTGAATTTGGACACTCGCAAAACCCATGGACCCCCCCCCCCCACCGAAATAAATTTCTGGGTACGTAGCGGACTGCATCCGTAGCTTCTCACAACATGGATTGTGTTTTTTTAATTTTGTTGAATGATATGTACATATTAAATTTATTTTAAAATTCCATTATTTGTATAAACGTCTCTTTTGACGTACTGCATCCCGGGTTCGGGTCCAGGTGGAGGACAATTTCTCTCAGGTGCAAACCAAGTATTGGTTCAGACTTCACTTTAAGCTGTAGGTCCCGTCCTTCATACCCCAGCTGCTGTATAAGGACATTAAGGAGAAATAAACTTATTTCTATCCATATGTAATATAAATAAATAAAGCACAGTATTTAAACCAAAAAAAAAAAAAAGGTTTACACGAAATAAACATATTTGTTTTGGATTTTATTAAAAAGCCAAGGTTTTTGGCAACCATGGTTCTTCCGTTTTCTCCCACTTTCTTCATTTCACCAATTTTTCTATCATCATCCATTCGGCCTGAGCCAAAGTTGCCTGGAGGCCTTAAAAGATAAAGATAAAATGAATTTTATGGGCGGTAACAGCATGGAGGCCTTAAAAATTCAATTCAAATTCGAATTATTTGTCTTTGTACCTGTCTCGCTCATTTTCCTTTTCCCTGTCTCGGTCTTTGTTCCTATGATCTCTATTCTTATTTGTGTGTTTTTTTTTCTTGTCCTTGCATTTTCTTATCCTTTTCATGTTCTTTCTTGATATGTTTCGTGTCCGTGCCATTTGAGTAATTACTATATGCTGGCCATTACCACCAGGAGTTATGCCGGATGAACTCCTATTTCCTTTTGTGTGATTTCTTGCAAATAAATAAATAAATACCGTATGACATTTGTTTGCGAGTGCGTAGTAAATACTTAAAAAAAAAAAAAATCTGGAAGAATTCAACTTTTATTGCGCTGCCTTTTGTCTTGCCATTCTTTTTCTTTCAATATACGATAAAAATGTCCTGGCTTTTTTTTAAAAAAAAGTATGCCTTTATTGATACTTTAATTTTCTGGTATTTATAATACACTATCTGATTTGCCCGCCCGTTAGTGCAGGGACAATAAAATATGTTGGGAACACTAACAGTTATACAACTACAACTAACTACTCTTACTACTTTTCTTACATATTACACTTTCTTCAAATACTATTCATTACTTTATTAATAACATCAAATTTAATCTGCTTTAAAACAATAAATCTAAATATTGCTGGTTTGCAATTATAAAATTTTGAATTAAAAAAAATCCCTTTCGGTAGGCCTACAGGCTGAGGTAGATCTCGAAGTTTTTTTTTATTTTCATAAATTCAAATTTCGCCTTATATGAGAGCTATCGAGAAACTATTTATTGATTTGTAGATTATTCATCAAGAGCTGTTCAACGATACCCCCACAAGATATATATATACTCGTGCTTTGTTCGCTGGGAGCCGGGGTTCGCCCCCCAAATTCAGTGCTTTTGAGAGGATGCGCCTCCTTTATCTTAACCAAAATCTCACTGCAGCACTACACCACCATGGTATCCATCTCCACCCTCCCACGGGGGGCTGCGCCCCCAAAAGGAAGGTTTGCCCCATTTATTGTAACCTACTCTTGGTCATACACCTTCAAAGAAAATTTCGTTTCTGTACCTTCAATGATTTGGAAATTGGGTTTTTGGGGCGGCCATTTTGGATCCAAGTTGACGACTTTTTGAAAGTTTTCTTATATTGTCGTGACCTACTTGTGATGGTACAACTTCAAGTAAAATTTTATTTATCCAGCTCAAACGGTGTGTAAAATGGGATTTTGGGCGGTCATTTTGCATCCAAGGTGGCGACTTTTCCCAAAGGTTGTGATATTTCCCTAAACTACTCGTCATAATGCACCTTTATGCCAAATTTCTTATCTCTAGCTCAAACGGTGTGGAAAATAGATTTTTAGGTTCGCCGTTTTGGATCCAAGATGGCGTCTTTGGATACATCATGTAATATTTTAGTAACATACAAATGATAATGTATAGTGTTACCAAATTTGATATTTCTAGCTGCAGCCGTTTAGGCTGTGTATTCTATACAACAATGGGTTCGGCGGCCATTTTGAATCCAAGATGGCGACTTTTTCAACATTTCGTAATATTTTCTTGAACTACTAGTGACAACACACCTTTATGTCAGATTTCGTATCTCTAGCTCAAACGATATGGAAAATAGATTTCTTACTTCCGCCATTTTGGATCCAAGATGGCGTCTTTGAACTCATTAGGCAACATTTTCATAATCAGAAAGTGATGTTGTACCTTTGTGTCAAATTTGATTTCAATAGCCCGAGCGGTTTAGGCTGTGCATTCTATACAACAATGGGTTCGGCGGCCATTTTGGATCCAAGATGGCGACCGATTTTTCTCATTAACTAACTTAACCGAGCTATTAAGCCTAGAAACAACATATAAAAATTTGGTTCAAATATCTTCAAAATTATGGCCGCTAGCGTGTTAATATATAAATATATACTTTCATATCGTACCGATCTCAATAGGTATATTTTTCTTCGAAATCTACCTAAAAATAAAGTATTTAATTCATATTGTTAATTTAAAATGGTAACAGTTTATTTATATAATTGTTGTTAACATTGAATTGAATGGTTTTTGATAGTTTTCACATCCTTTGGAGGGTGGTGGGAACTTTTTAAGGCGGCAGTTAATCCTTGTAAGTCCTAAGGAACATGTATGTCAAATTTTGTTCAAATCCGTCAAGTGGCCTAGATTTGTTTAACCTTCGAACAGTCAAACAGAATTTCGACACAGGCTGTCCCTGAAATACACAGCCAATGACACCAAAACAAGTAAAAAAGTTCCTTGTGAACACGGGTGAAATTCCGTTTAGTTGTGTAGACACAGTGTTTCCAACTTGGAGCCAAATTCGACGCCTAACAATGGCAAGAAAGTGAATAATATTTAATAAATCAGAAACGACGTATTGAATGAAAGTTTCATTTACGGAAATTTGTTTTTAACAACATGGTGAATATCAGGAGTGAATATAACGTGCCATCAACTTGTCAGTGTTGCCAGTACAATGTAACGTTCAGTTTTTTTCAAATGGCACTACGTCGTACTATTAAGTATTTGATATCATCCCCTAGTGATGATAAACAATATACGTAAAGAACACACCGCAGTGCTGCAAACTGTGAATAAGAGAAAGGTTTTCGCGATCTTATACAAACTACGTAATTTCCTTGGATATTTCATCCACAGTTTGCAACACTGCGGTGTGTACTTTAGGTATGTTGTTTATCATTACTAGGGAATGGCAAATACCCAATAACACGACGTAGTGCCATTTGAAAAATAATAAACATTATTCCGAGTTGCCAACACTGACTCCAGATATCGACCATGTTATTAGAAACAAATGTTCGCAAACGAAACTTTCATTCAATGCGTCGTTTCTCATTATTGAGAATTATTGGTTTAAACCCCTTTGTGAAGCGTCGACTTTCAGCTCCAAGTGGGAAACGAACGAAGCGTAATTTCTCCCATGTTCATAGGAACTTTTTTCTTGTTTTGATGCCAACAATCACCTCTTAAATTTTGGCCGTGTATTTCAGGGACACCCTATGTAGATCAAAGTTACATGACGTCAGGTCTATTTGTTTGTTACGGACTAATTAAGAGGCAGCGGTACTTGGCTATGGAGGCAGACAAATTTTCATTAGAAAGTTATTCTTGATTTCTTAGAAGAGTATTCCGTGAAGCCTTCTCTCAAGTACCTTGACAATGCCATGCATTATGTTGAAAAGGCTATTTATTCACTTGTGATAAAACAGAACGAAACCGTGATATTTCTAAAAGCGTGTGAAAATCCGTGTTAAAATTGAAGTTATTTTGCCGGTCGTCGTAGCCACAAAGCACTGCTTTCTCGTAAGCCATTCACATCTTTATTGTTGCCATAGCGACTGGGAGAATGTGGTCTAAACGTAAGACATACCTTCATTAGAGTTAGAGGTGAAAGATGAATGAAATAGTGGTCATAAAATACTTCAGAACTTGGGGACGAATTTTCCAAATCAGCAATTAGATTACAACGAGCTGAATACGTTGTGAAAAGTTGTATTAACAATATTTCCCTTAATTTAATCAGGCCTCGTCAGGTGAGTTAAAAGATAAAGATAAGAAACTTAGATTAAAACTACCAGAGGTATGAGTCACAGGAAGGTTAAAAGAAGACTAAGGACTTCCTTGACTGAATCATTTTCTAATCTTCCTGCATGTGACTCATATCTCTGGGAGTTAATATTTTTAACCTTTATTTTTAAACTCGTCTGATGAAGTATGATAGGGTAAAAAAATTAAATAACATTCCAGCAATTATATTCATTCCTGAGAAATTAATTATATTCTTTTTACTTGGCTATGTCTCTGAATATATGTCCTTTTGGGAAGTAGTCCTGTATTTATGATGGTTTATTATTCTTTGCAGGACATATTTGAAGCACAAAGCGACAGCATAAGCAGTGGCCAGAAAGTTCTGATAGTAGACGACCTTTTGGCAACAGGAGGTAAGCTCTTACACGTGTGAGACAAGTTTTGAAATAATTACAAGGTTATGTTGTCCTCCACCTTTTATCATCTAATAGGAAATATATGGTGGTGCTTTCTGCAGAGCAGCGTTTCTCAACCTTACTCATATCGCGACCCGTTTTACCATGCATTCTGGACCCCCAAAAGTAATTTCCTTGTTTATTATAAGAGGTTTCGTTTCACTTTGTATTAAATAGCCGCCTGAAGAAAGAAAGAAAAAAAAATCTGTGTCAATATACATACTTTTTATTAATTCGTGAAATTGAGAAACAGACTGTAAAAACAAAATTTTTCAAAATATTTTCATGAAATTTTCAACCGTTGATCACAAACCCATGACATTTTTGACGCTGTGAAGATAATCATCCAAAATAAAATTTTAACTTCTCTTTTGGGGGTTAAAACTCAAAAGTGAAGCTCCCTTATAGGAAAAACAATGTTAATTCAGATGACCACTTTTTCTTGTCTAATTGTATTAATTACGAAGAAATTAAGTCAGACGGAGATTTCTGTGTATAAAATATTGTAGATCGAGATCGAGAGATGCTACAATATTTTATAGACAAAAATCAAAGTCTGACTGTGTAGATCGAGATCGAGAGATGCCTCAATATTTTACAGACATAAATCACCGTCTGACTTAATAAAATAACAGTTTTTCTTGACAATTAATAAAATTAGAGAGGAAAAATGGTCCTCTGCATTAACATTGATTTTCGCCATAAGCGAGGTTTACTTTAACTCCCAAAGAGGGGGTTAAAATTTTGTTTTGGGACAGTGTTAAAAAAAAATCAGTGCTTTGTGAGCAACTGTAGTAAATTTCGTTGAAATATCTTGAAAACTTTCGCTTTTACAGGTCTGTTTCTCAGTTACACGAATTAATAAAGTATCTGTATATTACAAACGTGGTATTTAGGACAAGGATGGGTACCTAACTTTGACGTAGAACTAAAAATGACTTGATAATGTGTATGACGAAAATTGAACCGCACATTTTGAAACTGATTAAAACAAAATAAGTTCAGATTTCGCGCTAATAGTAAGTTTGTGCGATCTTTCATAACGTTTTAATTCATTTTGGCTTTTTTATTTTGAGTATTTGCTTTTCATTGGAAAACATGACAGTTGATTTGCTGTATTTGTTAATAAATATCCTAATTATATTATCGAAAAACTATTCAACAAATTATATTATTTTTAGTAATTATATAAACAAGTAAAATAAAATACTTTCATTGAAATTTACTGCTTATAGCCTCAAGACCCTAGTTAAATTTATTTTTCGCCTCCCCTCGCGACCTCCAGGTTGAGGGACCCTGCTGTAGAGGGATTCATTGAATTAAATATATAGTTACTTGTATTATTATTTTATCATTTACAGTGTCTCTTGGCACTTGTGTATACTATATGCACTGTGATTCATCAGAACCCGGGTCAAGAACCACGGAAATATTTCTTGAAAATATTTAATATCTTCTTCAGGCATCTTACTTATTTACTTTATGATTTACGGGACTCGCAAGTTCATCGCCGTAGTAAGAATCGCTTACCATTGGATTCTATCCTGGGCAAGATCAGGCCAGTTTTCATCACAAATATCTAATTCTCGAAGATCCCATCTAATTATTGTCCTCCTAACGTCGTCCCGGTCTTCCCAGCTGTCTCTTTCCATCCGGGCTACATGGCCTGCCCATATTTGTCGTCGCGATTTTATTATTCTTACATCAGGTGAACCGTACAGTCCGTGAAGTTCTTCAGTATGCAGTCTCCTCCATTCTCCAGTCATCGCGTCCCGTTTATCTTTGTCAAGACCTTATTTTCAAACACTCGTAATGTACAGTGTAACTCGTTTATAACGACATCGGTTATAGCGACACCTCGCCTATAGCGTCATGTTTTCTGTAGTACCAATATATTCCTCATAAGGAATGTGTTTTTTAAAGCGACAAACATATATGCGTCAACCTCGCATGTAACGTGATTTTAAACCTCAGTTTAGAGTACGGTTTTCCAAGAACCTTTTCGTCTCGTCTCTTCGGGGCTATTTTTCTCGAGATTCCTAATCTAAAGGACAAATCGGGTCAGTCATAAGTCATGATTTCCGACCCGCGGTTTAGCTGCGGAAGAAAGGAAAATCATATTGCCAGACTTTAAATGAACTTTCCTTCTCCCCTTCTCTTTCCTTTACAGACCATCCCTTCTTATTTTCAAACAGCACTGTTGGGTTTCAATATGAGTACCTGGGTACGGGGGTGAGAGGGGCGCTTGAAATAACGTAACCCTGGAAACAAGAAGACAGTGAGCACGTGCACCGCTAATGAGAGGGTCGCGGTAGGCTGAAGATAAGGATAGTGTTTTTAAAATCTACTGCTGCTTGACCTTGAGAACTCGAGGCTGTGTCCAGAGTTTCTTTACTCACCCCCTACTATCAATGACCTTCGGAAACTGTTACAGGGAAGCTCCACACACCATTGTCACCCTCGGGCGATCAGTAGTACTACCGTCACTAATTTAAAGGTGCAGCATAGCTAGAAAAAAGAAAAGTTTTAACTTTGGAAGAAACAGTTGAGAATGGAAGATTATTATTATTATTATTATTATTATTATTTTTTTTTTGTCGTGAATTTAGTCAGATTAATTTTACTGTTTCGTGGAATTTAATACATTACTCTATTTTACGTTATGTCATCTTTTACCATCTTACACGGCTGAACTTTATGTTCTATATCAACTTTGCACTGTGAATACCCAGTTTTCAAGTGAATACAATCTAAACTAGGCCTAATTAAGTTTGTTCTGCATCATTTTCTATCTTACTTGACTGATAGCATAAAACTCGGTTATAGCGACACTATTTTTCAGGTCCCTTCGATGTCGTTATAACCGAGTTCTACTGTATGTTCGTCTGCTAAGGTCGTAGTCCAACTTTCACAATCGTAAAGTATTATCGGCAGAATAACCGTTCTGTATATTTTCAATTTACTATATATTATATTAGCTGTATATTAATCGCGAAGTTAGGAGTTTCTGGACTGAATAGAAACATGTTTCAGGCAGCTATTAAGAAAAAAAAAGACATGATGCTTAAACAAACCGTCATCAACAAGCTCAGTCAATCGAACTTCATCAGTTGATTAAGGTAAAACTACCAGACGTAGAAATCTATAATTTTTAAGAATAGCTTAAAGCCCAAGTAGACTTGCATGCATGACGTCACTAGATGGCAAGCGTGAAGGCAAATAAACTGCTACCACTCACTTTCCTATTGATGCTGATAAACTAAGTCTTTGCAAATCTATTTTTAACGTGTTTTCTGTGAGATACTGCCAGTATGAATTCATTGCATGTTCGTTTAGGGTTTTTTGTAAAAATAATAATTCTTTAATGTACTTTTTTATTTTTTGAGCTACTGTCATGCTCTTGAGACTTCTTGTTTGTTTGTTTAACCTTTGAATGCATCGTTATTTCAACTTACACGAATGCATGGCATGGGTCCTTTTTTAGCTGACCGTATTCATGTTTCCTTTTGTGTTACGTATATGTCTTTTTTTCTTTTCTTTCATTTAAGACGTATATCACAAACTATAAGACGTATATGCTGTCGGTAATGAAGCTGTAGTTATATTGTGTGCGGGTACTATTGGGGAATCAACATTCTACACTATTCAAGCGTTTGTAATGCAGTTTGTGGCAACTAGATGCGTTGTCTTATAATTTGTGATTACATGCAGACGTTTTCGTCACTGATATGCACGTTTTCAGAAACATTTAGTAGAAGACTAAGAGAAAAACGAAGATAAATTAGTGTGCGTGTCGTCAGAAGATAAAATAAATTTAGCAGGAGCATCCTCTTCACTGAGTTCGTGATGTAACAAATTGAATAATTCGTCTTCAGTCAGCAACGTAGATATAGTTAAAGGTGCTCTAAACTTAGAAATAGAGAGAAAAAAAAATCACAAAATGAAACGTTTCCCGGAGTTCAACACAGCATAACAAAAGCAGCAGCAAACAGCCGAATATCATAAAAGCCAATGTTACCGAGCACCAACCAAGATATTGAAAGGCACTAAATATGAAGCAGTGGGAACACGTAAGCATCATAAAAACCTCCAGAATCTGGTCAACTAATAATTATGACATTCATTCGTGTAGCGTCAAGTAATAAACTTGAATATGGAAAATACAAAAGGACGAAAAACAATAAAAACTTAAGAACGATGAAATTATAGGAGCTCCCAGTGAGAAACCGCTTCCTACAAGAAAAGTATTTCTTTGAAATGTATGTATAAACCGTCACGGGTCAGTTTGCCCCATGCCATTCATTCAAGGGTTAAATCCTATGTATTCTGTGCCACACATACTCTATAGATGTCAGAATCCTCCAGTTTCACTTGACATTCCTTTCTGACCTGTATGTACAAGTATTTACAAACTGATGACAAAGATTAGCCGGCGCTGCAGCGTAGAGGTCTCGCACGCGCCCAATAATCTGGCGTCCTGGGATTCCAATCCTGGATGGTGCGCAAAATGTTATTTGTAAGTTGACTGGTTCGAAAGGATTTTTAATTGAACGTTTCCTCATGCATTAAACGTTTGAATGCTTTTAAGTTGAAGTTTTTCTTCATTTCTATCTATGAAACTGTTACACCAATTTCTTCCTTACATACGCAAGCACCCTGTAGATAAGAGAGGCAGCCTGCGATGGGAATAATCCCTCCGTTCTGGCTAAATTTTGGGAATCCACCTAGAATGTGATGTTTCTCTGACCTGACCTAATGAGGTAGGCGTACGTAGTTTGGTGCAGATTTATTTAACGGTGTAGGTTGTGGACACAGACAAGTTTTCAGTTTTATAAATATGATAAAATTGCAATTTACTTAGGCCAAAATATGTTTAATTTAAACAAGTGAGGCGAAGCGCAGTCGGGGGAGGGTGCACATATGCTACCGCCAGGTTTCAGCAGCGAGCATCCTGTTTGGATCTAGATTTCGTTGGAAAAGTTTCGCTGTCTTTCCAACGACACCTCAGCCACCTTTGTAGTCTAAGTAGTTCCTGAGTTGAAAGTTGTCTATGGACGGACAGACAGCGGGGATATAAGGCTTCCCAGCTTGGAACTACGCTCAGTGCTGACGCCTAAAAGGTTCTTCCGTGCTTTGTTTTGCTTCCTTTGTCTGCTTATTCTAACGAAAATAAAATTACTTTTTTTTTCTTGTAGGTACTTTAGGTGCTGCTTGCCAGTTGGTGAATGCTCTGGGAGGAGAGATAGTGGAATGTCTTATTGTTATGGAATTATGTGATTTGAAAGGTCGAGAAAAGGTACCAGCGAAAGTGCACGCTGTCATACAGTTCTAAGGATCATGTTAATGATAATTCAAAAGAAAATGAATCCAAAGTTCAAAATCAAAAACCCGCACAACTTATATGGCGATGTGTTTGTCACGTTAATAATTGTAACCAAGCGACCTGTGATAATAAATGGGCAACATTCCACACAAAAGTATCTTTAGCATACATAAAAAAAATCGTGGGTCATTTGACCCTATTTTGTGAACTACAATTTTTAAGCTTAAAAGCTAAAGTAGAGGTTTATAAATGCGAATTTCGTATATGATTTTTTTTTTCTGTTGTAAACACGTTTGAAACATTCCATAGCTTTAAGAAAATATTTTATTTTTTGATTCATGATTGTTGGAGTGTATTATTAATATTTTATCCTTAATTGTGGGAAGCGTTTTTTTTTTCCGAGATTGTAGTGAATTAAAGTATTAGTGAAGTTGCAAATATGTTTATGTATTAAAATCAGTCTATTTGCAAAACTTCTTGATACCTGTATTATGTGTAGGTGAAAATTATTCAAATTACGTTATGTATATGCAGTTAACAGTCGCACCCCATGCCTTTCTCCTTAAAAATATAAATCAAAATGGTCTTCTCTTCACCCCTTACAGCCATTCTGTTCCTCCCGTTTTTTTATTTCTTTAAAAATGTTCAGGCCCCTTGACTTTTCTAATGCGCATTTTTTCCTCCAAATGTAAGACTGCACATTATGGGTTAGCAACATTATTTTTTAAAATTTTAATGCACTTCCCTCAAATCAGTACAGTATGAGTTAGCAGTAGGAAAAAGGATGTCAATAGATGGCAGTTGGTAAAATTTGAGAAATGGAACACAAATACTGTACTTTTCAATATCCTAACTTGAAATGCAATAATACAAACTGACCTATTTGAAACATACACAAAACTATTTTTTCCTAAGTACAGTAGTTGTTGATCTCAACTCATTGCAAATAAAGGACACTGTGATAAATATTTGTAAATACCGTACATCTTGTTCATTTTAAGGATACATGAATTGCAATCAGTGGCTCAATCATTGCATGAGTGAATGAATATCCCAAACAACCATTCTGACTGAGGTTTTCCCACCAGGAATGGTACCTGAAGTAAGACCCTGGCCGATACCTTCCTCATCCCGGCCTGAGCCACAGATGCTAAAACGCCATGAACAAATTCAAAATAGGTAGACACGTTATAACGCAGCGAAGGGTCAGTATTACTATTCAAATTTACCTAAATATCACATATTCATTTAACCTTGTTCGAATGCCTGATGATGCTAACAGCTTGTTAGTGAAAAACTTCGCAGTTTAGACTACGACAGAATTCCCGCGGGTAGATGGTTGGGTAAATTTGAATATATACGTAGTCTCTTAATATATTTGATATAGTATTGAAGAGAATTGTAATAATGAAAGTCAATTGTAGTAAGTGAATGGAAACACACACACAAAAATATATAAAATACGAAAATTACACTTAATTACGTCCTTGCATAAGGAAATGAATGAAAGACTGACTCAGGAGTCGTACTTTGCACAAATGAATCACTGTGAACACCCAGTCATGATCTTTCGAATCATGAGTTGTTCGAATTTCGCTCAGTTATTTGAATAAGCAATGAATGAATCATTAAACAAATTACTTATATAAATTAAAATACATGGTATATTCTGCATATAAAAGACCATATCTGAAAAGTATCCGACCATAGGTCAGGAAAATAAAACCCTTCAGCTTCCACACACTTACCCCAAAGATTACTTAGCATGCTCCGAACACCTCTTTTGGAAGTGCTTCCAACGCAGTTGTCGGATCGGGAGTATCGATTTGACTTTAGGTGAAAGCCAGAAGATACAAGGAGCCACGTCCGGGGAGTATGGAGCTTGGCGAACGACAAGAATACCGTTCTTTGCTAGGAAAGATCTGAACAAGTACAAGGAATGGGTTGGGGGTCTTATCCTGATGCACATGCCACTTTTGTGAAGTACACTGGTGTATTCTCTCGTGACGAATTGCACCATGTAAGCGACGGAGGACGTCGGGTTAGTACTCCTTCGTAACTATTCGTCTTTCTGGCACGTATTCGTGATACACAATACCACTCTTTCAACGGAGTGTACCACTGTTTTATTTGTGTACTTCCCATGGCGTCGTCGCCAAAAGCTTGCTGAATCTTGCGTATTGTTTGTATTTGACTATCTCCTAGTTTCGGACAAAACTTCAATATTTTTGTTCTACACTTTCTGTCATTTTGCCCAGAATAGAACTGCGACAAAGAAGAACCACACGACATTACACATTACTTGCTTAACGGATGCTGAAGCAAGGGAGGATCACTGCTCGCAACAAGCATGTGCATGAATAGCTCTACCACTATGTGCAGTATTACCATCCAACGTTAACTACTTTCCTCGGAAAAAATAAGGTCGGATACTTTTCAGACAGACCTTGTAGTTTCTTAATACATGAATTAAGTCACATGGACAAAATTAAATCCAGCAATAGTGAAATCGCTTTCTTGCAGTATGCATGCGGGTTTATTAATAGTTGTAGTTACGGCTTGAGGTATTGACTGCCACCCACCATAGCACTGTCATCAAAAAATCGTGTGACCTGCTGCTGCTGGGTCGTCCGTTTCGAATTTCCAGAGAAACTCCCGCTTGAAGGTCTGTATAATTCCTTTGTGCACATAGCCCCGCTGGTATGCGACTGTTAATGTAATTTTTTTTGTTTCACATGTAGTTTAGTCACGAGGAAAATACTTTCGGATTTGCGAAATATCCTTCATAATATATTATTGCAAATATCCTTTAAGTAGCACACACTTCCAATCATAAGCATTTCTCAAATACATTCCTTGGATAAAACTGTCATTTGCAAAGTCTACACGAATCAGATCATTCCTTGTCGAGATATTACCTCATTTGTAATTAGTCCATGTCGACTTAGTTAAGAAAAGACTTAAACTTTCACGATAGAAATCTCTCATAAAAAGAAGCAAAATATTCGTAAATATGAATCGAGAAACTCTTAGTGAAATATTACTAACATCATGACTAAACCAAGCCAAGTACAATTTTAGAATTTATTTTCCATACATTTAATATTTTCTCGGATAATAATCGTATTGCCCACAAAAAGCCTCGAAAGATCAGCTTTTTAAATTTAGTGGTAGGAGATTGATAACTGCCCATAACACTTTTTTTATTTATTTAAAATGTTCTTGCGTTTCAAAATGAATGCAGTGCAAGCGTTAGTATCATTTCAAGTTACACGAATAATCTGCAGAAGATCGGAGCTTTATAGGTGTTTGTATAACCTGTTGAATATCTAAACTGGTAATTTTTTATGGCTTATCCACCGAAGATATGAGAGTCGAGGTTTGAGCTTTTTTCGCCCAAGAATTCATCGTGTGTGTGACCTTATATGATGAGTATAGTTCTTACTTACGTCATTCTTTGCGAGTGAGCTATTGTGGGAAGTCACAGTTGATATTTATCTCCTTAAGATGGCCTAAAAGTGTGTGTGTGTGTTTTTGTTTTTTTTTAACAACACTAAACTTTAAATTTAAGACAGTATTTCAGCTACTTAGATATATAAATGCACAATGGCAACGAAGCTACTCTGTTAGATCAGTACTGCGTGGGTCCACAGAGTAGCGAAATGTGATGTGAATTACGTTTTGACCCAGGTCTCTTAAGGTCAGAAACAATCAAGATATATGTGTGGATTACGCAGATATCGCACAACCAGTTCAAATACACATGATTAATTTATAAGTGCGTAACTGGTTAAGAATCGTCTTAACATTTGACTGTGTGTGCAATTCCAACGTAAGAAAAAGTATATAATTACTCAAGATAGTTGCAACGTTAGTATTTTTCCCAGGATGTGTAATACCAAACATACAATATATGTATTCTGGGTAAAACATAGAAAAATAAATCTACTTCATCACTTGTGAAGTGTCTGTGATTTGTATGTAACGACTTTTAAAAGTTGAGGAAGGTAATAATAATAGGGTTGAGTAAAACAAGTGACAGACTATTCATTAACTCGTGTTCGGCCGTCGCCAGCTCAATATTAAGTAAGAGATAGATAAGAACTGAAGGCCAGTGTTGTACACATTTAGAAGTATTGAGTAGTCTTTTCGTTTCATACGTGAATTAATTTCAGTTTGGAAGGGACCAACCAGATGCAGGTTGTAATCAGTCAAGAAACTCAAAACTTTATGTTTATAGTAAGTATTTACTAATGAAATACTAATTACTGTAGTGTTTCTCATGATGTTCTTTAATCTGTAAATAATATAGTGTGATGCCATTGTACAGTAAGTTCACCAACCATTATTCTGGTAGTTCGCTATATTATTATTATTTTAAATAAAGATCTGGAATATATTTGAGAGCACAGCATAGCCAAGTAGTGTTTCTTCAGTGTTTTGTTAAAATAAGTTTTGAGGCTTTTGCGGCAGTTTTTGTTTCTGATAACGCTAATTGCAACTCAAAATTTATCTGTGGTCAGAGTTCCGGAAATCAAGTATGCGGGTGGGTGTCAAATTTATTACACTTTAAAAAAAAAAAAAGTAGAGGAAAAAGGAATGTCCAGGCTGGAGCACTCACTGGTGGCACATTCCATGATTCTGGAGTTTATGAATGTTCAAATCTATCAGAAAACTTGTCATATAATTATCACTGGGGCTTGATTATTAATGACACTGTACAAATTGTGATTACGGATTCCTCATTCACTTACACACGTCCGTGGTTGTTGTTTATAAGGGACTAAGAGGTTTTAATTTGTTTGACTGTGTTCATAAATGTATTTTGTTATGGAAGAAAATATAGGCCTAATTTACTTAGAGCAAAACGTTATTTTTGTACATCAAGAAGTATGTTTTAAATATGTACTTCTTGAGTCAATAAAAAGCAAAAAAGAAAATAGTTTTTTATTTATCTTGAAAATTCTGAATCTTCCAATTAGACAGTGAAGTACTTACATTATAGAATACGAAGATAGGCCTACAGAACTTCACAAACACAATAGAAAGGCGGCAACGTTTCGCCAAAGAGTTTTCACATAGTAGGAGAAAAAAATAAGACAGAGCGGATTGGTGCCTCTCTCTCATAAGTATGGTGTAACAGTGATATAACGAAGACAAGGTGAGCATTTTACCATTGTATATATGTGTATCTTTCTTTTCCCCGAAATGCTGTTAGCTTATAATATACTGAAACCAGAAAACTTAAAATAAAATTCGTCTCTTGTATCCTCATAATTTTAAGGTGGCCTCTACAATTCATTAGAACCTTCCATATATTGGGAGACGTAAAGCTGAGAGGAGAAAAATGTTAAAGGAAAGTTCCCGGAATCCCTCAACTTGCAGAAGCTTAAGGGTGTAGATCACAGGTACTATCTTGCGTATGTTCGTCTCATTGATTGCCGTACATTAAAACATAGCTATTTCCACCTAAAATACAAATAAGAATTGGAGGTGCGGCTTATATCCTTTAGTACGGCCATTACTAGAGTATTAAAATACATCGATCAGCATCACTAAACGGTACGTTAATGTGGACGAAAAAAAAAATACTCGAAATAATTATATTTAAAATTGAAAACATTTTAAATCATAATTTAAATAGATGCCAGATGCTTTAAATTAGAGAACATAACCACAGAAACAACGGGATATACGGCAATAAAATCTTAATCGTGGATTAATCCAGTGCATGTGCATCAGTAAGCACGAGTCATCTGAACATAACATTACCAAACATTAGTGGTAGTGGTGACAGTGAGAGAGAGTTGTAAAACTTCAACATTGACTTCTGGCACCAATGACTGAGAACGTCACATTAGTAATTGGTCGATATTGATGCCATAAGGAAGGTCGAATTGCTTTACCATTTTTTCCTGCACATACTAGTTTTTACTCCTGAAATTCTCTGCTACTTTTTATGCAGACTTAAAAATATTTTGATGCAAAATTATCAAAAAATCATGCAGCTTATACAGAAGTTTCTGTAAACCTCTCAGCAAAAGTAAATGGTGCGGATTTTACAAAGGAATTGTTTTTCAAAGCTTTAAAACGTCTCATAAGTGGGTTTCGCGTAATGTTACTTCATGGTTATTTTGACTGGTTTGAGTTTTATAAAAACGTGCATATAATGTATCATTAATAGTTAAGTATACAAAACAATATATCCAACGGAGAATGCATTATCCATGTATAAAATAATACCTTTCTATACAATGTCAAATTAACATAATTATGAAAAGTTAAAAATTCCACTTCTGACACACACGAGTAAAATAATTCCCATGTATAAAAGGAATGAATATATCAAGCTGATAGAAGTGATCCACGCCCGTGAGAATTATTGTACTTGTTGTCAGTCAAGTAGAACCAAATTTTAACACAGCTGCTCGGTCCTTTATTGAGATCTTAACCAATAAGTCTCGTACTGTAATTTTTAGTCGCCAGCCGCAAGAAAGCTAGGAAGGTGATCCAAAATTTCCCGTAATTATACTAAACCATTCATGCCCAGTTATTGGGAAGTGTTCGTGATTTGCAGAATATGTCAATCCGTGTTCTGTTTCGTTGTACAATAAACCTTGAAGACAGAATTAGCAAAATATGGGTTTAATCCAAACTTCATTTGAACTATGACGTACACTAAATGAGGTCATGTAAATACTGTAATATGACTGGCTGGTAAGAAACTAATAATGTAAGAGCGATCAGCACAAAAAAATAAAATAAAATCGAAAGTTCTATTAACGTTTGCTGTGTCCGTGGTGAAGTGGCCTGTTCAACTGATGCGAATGAAATCTGACGGAAGAGTGCCCCCAAACCTCATCCTACAAGAAACAATATTGTAAAGTGACGTGAATTACGCAACGAAGTGTGTATAAGAACATGTGCTATCGTAGCGTTCGTAAAAACAACGTGCTGTTTGTTTACAAACACGTAGTAAAAGACTAAGTACGTAGTATGTGTAAAAACACGTTCTACTTGTAAACAAATAGTAGTAGTGAAAGATGGAGGGAGCCGACGACAGCCGATGATGCAGACGACGTCTGGAACTGCAGAGTCAACGTACCAGAACAGAATAAAAGGTGTCGAGCAGCTACAAGCGGCACTATTCCGTTCTCAGAAATAGTCACGTCCACTTCTTCTCTTCCCTCACCTTGGTCGGATCCGCTACGGGATAGGCCGTTCTCACCTTGGTCTGATCTGCTACGGGATTGGGCTCTCCAAACTTCCTTTCTCTGCCAGGCAACAAGCCGTTGCTTTGGGTCAACGTCAATTGCAATCCAGGGAACTTATAAAATAATTCAGATACTTTGTACCTCAAAATTAGATCTCCATAGTTTCTGTACGGGAGACTCTTTTTATTAAATTTACAGACTTTGTATTTTTTAATAAAAGGTGAAAAAAAGACAAACACCGGTCCTTTCATTGCTTTACCTGCTCTTCCTATCAAATAACAAATTATTCAGTAACGGCGCCAGACTCATAAATTGGGCGTTGCGGTGGCAATCAAGCGCCCCCCCCCCCAAAGGAAACACTACGATATACACGGTCTGTTCCAAATGTAATGATAATTATTTTTTCTCGATCGCCAGGCACGTTGGGAGACAAATTGCTCGGCCTGGGAGTGTGGTGAGAGGGATGTCAGGTATACTGCCAGTCGCCTCTGAGCCTTCGTAGAGTGTGAATCGCCCGTTAAGTAAGGTGCTGTCTCAGTCACGCGAAAAAATGTAGCGTAGTCATGAACAACGTTATGGGATAAGTTTTGTGTGAAACTCGGGGAAAATGCGTCGGAAACACCTGAAATGTTACGAAGAGCCTACGCAAAGGAAGCGTTATCGTCTACTCGAGTTTTTCGATGGTAAAGGAATCGTCCACAAGGAGTTTGTTCCGACCGGACACGCAGTAAATGCAGCATTTTAAGTCCAGGTACTCGACCAGTTAAGAAAAAGGGTCATATGCGCGTCTGCCTAGAGATCAAGAACACCTGGATTCTTCACCACGACAATGCGTCAAGTCACATTGTGTTGGCGGTGACAGATGTTTTGACTACAAAAACATTCCAGTACTTCCCCAACCACCGTTCAGCCCAGAACTAGCCCCGTGTGACTTTTGTTCCCTCGCTTCAAGTCTGCCCTGAAAGGAAGCCATTTTGGAACCATCTCAAACATCCAAGCGGCTGTGACGAGGGCACTGAACAGTGTCTCCGGTGAAGACTTCCAGAGCTGTTACTGAGAGTTTCAGAAACGTTGGACTTGGTATATAGACTCGAAACGGGACGACTATGGAAAGTTCTAAGTGCATTTGAACCTAACTTCAATAAAAACAATTTTCCAGAATCATTCTCATTA
>JAGDQP010029067.1:520-23656 GCA_022664845.1 Lepisma saccharinum
GCATTCTTCATCAAACCAAGGTTTGTTTTTCTGTTGTTTCTTCTCACCTACGCGTTCCTTCGCTGCGCTCTTAATTGTTTCACGAATTGCCTCCCACATCTTACTTACATCAATTTCATTATTAATATCATCATTACTATTACTCGAGTCGGCTAGGATTTCGAACCTATTTGAGAGTTCGAGTTGGTAATCTGCTCTTATGCTCGGATTATTTAATAGTTTCACTTCGAATTTCAGTTGTTTTGATCCCTTGCTTTCTCTGTTCGCGATGCATAACTTTTCCCTTACTTTTGTGATCACTAATTGATGGTCGGTGTCACCTTCCGCTCCTCTGTACGACCTAACGTCCATAATGTTGGTGTGTCTTCGTCTGTCTACTAATACGTGATCGATCTGGTTGCGAGTTTTGCCGTCCGGAGATACCCATGTGTATTTGTGTATGTCTTTGTGTTCAAAGTACGTGCTCTTTACCAGTAAGTTTTTCGAAATCGCGAAAGTTATCAGTCTTTCTCCATTGTTGTTGGTCTTTTCGTGAAGACTGTATTTGCCTATAGTAGGTCTATATTTTTCTTCCCTCCCTACCTTTGCATTGAAATCACCCAACACAATTTTCGAATTATACTTCGGTAATCGGTCAAACAACCTTTCTAGCTCATCGTAGAATATATCTTTGTCGTTATCAGTAGCCACCTCGGTCGGAGCATAGACGTTTAATAAAACCGTGTTGCCCCATCGAGTACGTATCGTAACGTACGATAGTCTTTCGTTTACGAACTCTATATTCTGAATCGCCTGAAGGATACTATTCTTAATGAGGAACCCTGTTCTGAAATCGTGAGACTGTGTTCCCCCGTAGTAGAAAGTGTACTTGCCCTGTGGGATACTATCTTGACCCTCCCACCGAACTTCTTGTATCGCTAATATGTCTAGCTCGTACTTCTCGGTCTCGCGTACCGCCACCTGAAGAGCGCCCGTTTGGTATAATGTTCGTACGTTCCACGTTCCTATTCTAAGGTCTTTCTTAATCCTGTTCATAGAGCCCCCTGAAGCAGTCCCAGCCCGGAGATCCGAATGAGGGACTAGTTTACCTCCGGAATATTTTACCCCAGGAGAATCCATGAACCATCTGTTACTATTTCTTGACATGTTTTAGCGGTGTAGAGTTGTCAGCTCTACGACCTCGCAGTAAAGGTAGACATTCAAGATGTCGCCCTCTGTCCATCTCTGAGCCTTGCCGATGTTATTAATCTTCAGCCTCAGAGTGGTAATGGTGATGCTGCTTCCCCTCACCATGATATTTTTGTTCGGGGTTATCTTCCCCTAGCCTTTGTAGATCCCTCTACTAACTGCAAGGCAGCAGTACTGGTTTTGGTCCGCCCCGGAATATTTCCGGTACCCACCATATCTGGTCGGCATTCCCCTATCCGCCACCTGGGTAGGCGCCTGGTGGAAGACCAGTAACTCCAACCCGGAAATAATATCATAAAGTTTACTAATTAAATCATTTACATATTAACTTCCAGTATACTTTAAGGTAGGTTTAATATACTTCATGACATGATTCTTTTCGCGCCCTAAATTTAGTAAATATTGTCGTGGTTATCCTGTTGATAACTTTTAGTAAGTCACAGAAAAACTGTCGCTTTATTCTCCCCCCCATCTTTCTCTGATCATCACAAGATGGGCGCCCTTGCTCGGTAATTATCAAACGCATGAAGTTAAAGTGGAAATTATATGGTTTTCGAACGGTCCAAATGGCAACTATGTGGTTTGCAAACTTCACGTACAAGGTGAATTAAATTTATTTCTAAACTTATCTTCTTGTCTACATATTTTCGATTGTCGTGTTCAGCGAGTTCACAAAACAAACAGTAGGCGGATCCGACCAAAATTGTCGATGTGTGGAAAAGTTATTTCGACAAACTTCTTAATGTACACAATGGGGAATAAACAGAGGAATTTGAAATCCATACCGCAGAGCCGTGGATTCCCGAACCTAGCGAAATCGAGATCGAAATGTCGGTAAAGAAATTGAAAAATTGAAAATCACCAGCAATAGACAATATTCCAGCCGAATTAATTAAAGCGGGAGGAACGGCACTAATCAAGGAACTACATAAATTGATAAGTGCTATATGGACAAAGGAGGAGCTTCCAAAGGAATGGAAACCCTCAATAATAGTTCCGATCTAAAAAAAGGTGATAAATCGGACTGTAATAATTACCGCGGAATCGCATTACTTCCATCGTTTTACAAAGTATTAAGTAATATTCTGTTAAAACGCCTAAGTGTAGGGGAAGTCAGTTTAATATAAGCAGGGCGAAGCTTAAGGCTCCATATCTTCTACGTACACTGGGAAAGAGTGAAACAGCGAATTTGGTAGCCTTGTTTCGAGTTTCGTGGTTGACGAGAGTGGAGCCTAAGCTAGTGTGCTGTTGTGTAATAAAGGTGTAGTTTAAAGGTACGTACAATTAAAATATGTATATTTTTTGAGCTATCGTTAAATCAAGGTAATGGAAAATAAGTTCAACGAGAATAAGCTATAAAATATATTCATTCTTTATATAAAATATATAATTTAATTTATTGTCAGTTCCGTCTAGGAACACAACACCAGTCTTTTGTTCATTTCTCTGTGATAAACAAAGTTGCAATCTACAGTGCTTTTAAAAAAATCACTAACAGTCGGTGAAATATGAGCTTTTAAATTCAGTTTAATATGAGCATGTACAAATTTACTGAAAATAATGAGAGAAATGAACGTGAGGAGCTTTTACAGGTATTAACTAGAGCATAAAATCTTTAATGACATAATAATTTGTGTATGGCATTTAGTACCTCTCCCAAATTAATCAAAGACTATTCCAGCCGAATTAATTTTTACTTTCTAAAGTAAGTCCACATGCAGCAGATGTTACTAAGCAATATTACTTGCAGTATACGAATGTATAGTCCTATTTGACCATTTGTAAAGTAAACTAACCTAACGTTATCTAACCTAAAGTCAGTAATAGTTACAATATCACAATTCATAGGCCTAATCTCTACCAAATTATTTGGGAGAGATACTAGAAAGCAACCTGATTTGTAATGACATGGATGACAAAGTCTGCACTTCTTTAGTTCATAATCAACCTAACCTATTATGTTTGGCCACTTGTCGTCGATTTCAGGTTTAGCTCCTATTGCTAGACTCTTGACCATCCTACAACAATAGGTGTAACTAGGGGTCTATGGGAACCCAAGTCCTGCCTAGCACAAGCCGAGGCTCCCCCAAACAAATCATAGACCTAATAGTTAATAGCCTATTTTAAATATTATATTTTACTGAAGTTTTAACTCCAGGACTAAAGATGTAGTGTTTCTCCTTTTTCGATAATTTTTTGTTTTACGTAATTCACGTTCGATTTTTTTAGACCTGCGATGAAAAAATTCTAAGCCACAATTCCAGTTTTGTCAAACAATGACCAATACATAAAATATAGCGTGTACCATACGCTTTAATTTTAAATAAAGATCAATCAAATCCGACAAGTATAACCAGAGATATGGACAATTGTTTGAAAATTTCTGCAGTACGAGTTAGCATTATGGAGGCACTAATGCGTGTAGAAGCTACATGAAAATTAGGTATAAATCGGAGGGACCAGATAAAACTTTCAGCACCTGTACACTGGTATGAGTAGAGCACGAAAATACGTGATATACATTCAAGAAATGTAGCTATCCAAGATGGTGGCCATTCAAGATGGCGGTCGACGCTATTTATTAAAATCAACATATCTCGACTACGAGTTATCCGATTTCGATCATTTTTTAATTAAAGATATTTTTATTAGCTACATTTTTGTTTATGAGCAATATTTTCGTAAATCTAATAATTTTTCAATTAAATGTAAAGGTTTCATTTTAGACTAAAATATTTTCTTATTTAATATTATACTTTCAAACGATTGGTTTTAGATAAACCTATGTCCTTATACAAAATATAGCGTGTAACTTAGGCTTTAACTTTTAAAAAATATCAATTAAATCCGACAAGTATAACCAGAGATATGGAAAATTGATTGAACATTTCTGCAATGCGAGGTAACATTACGGAGGCGCTAATGCGTGTAGAAGCTACATGATGATTTGGTATAAAATGCAGGGAACTTGCAGCTCTTGAACACTTGTCTATGAAGAGCATGATTATGGGTGATAGACATCACAAGACGGTAGTTATTCAAAATGGCGACCATTCAAAATGGTGGCTATCGCCAATTCTCAATGTTACGAGATTTCGATGGTTCCTTTTTTTAAATGAAAGTTCATTTCTTTGCCTTCAATTTTTATTAAGAGCAATATTTTCATAAATATAATAGAGATTTTTTGTTAAATTTAAATATGTGCATTTTAACCTAAATTATTTTATTTAATATTTACTTAAGTATATTTAGTTTTGGTTTATTAAGTGAAATTAAAAAATAACAAAAAATGTTTATTATTTTCTTATTTAATGTATTATTAGGAAACGATATTTTTTAGATAAATGTTTGCTTCTAAAATGCTGCTGAGCCGCAGTAGGTTAATGATTTATCGTTCACCTCTGAAGATAGGGATGGTCGGTTCGACCCCTGCTCCTGCTATATGGACTTTGTTGTGGATTAACACCGTATGCGTGGCTTTTCTTGGGCTTCTCCCGTTTCCTCCCAGTTTCCTTATTTCACCAATTCATCTCATCATCCATCCTGTCTGACCGAAAGTTGCCTAAAGGTCTTAAAATTAAATTAAAAAGACGCTTCTTTTAATGTATACTTTTATTTGAGGAAAAGGGTAATAATATCCGATAATCTGGACCTTAGAAATCACTACTAATCAAAAAGGTTTGTTTTCTGTTGTACTGTACAAACAGGTTAAAGCAAGTAAATGCATTGTGATAGGCGTTAGAAACTAACTGAAAGTACTTTATATTGGCCAAAGTGTCTCAGAAATTTATTAAGAAGTGGCACCAGCTGTAATAAGATTCCATTCTGGTCAGGCTGTGACAGTGTAAATGCATTTGCAGGACAAAGAAAGATTAAAAGGTTTACTGAAAGAGCACAAAATAATGTCACAACATTCAGAAGCATATGAATCGAGTGAACTGTTCCAGATGAGTTATTCAAGACACTTAGAAATTTACTTGTGACATGTATTCCAAGAAAATATAAATTGGAAGTGCCAAGTAGCTGCGCTGAAATTATTTACATCCAAAGGCGGGTGTAATCGATTGCTGCTAACTACCATCATGCAAGGATACATTGAAACGCGCAAATTTCCAGATAGGGATTTAGATACGAAGATTTGGAAAATACTCTTAAGTATACCAGAGGCTGAAGAGTATGAATGGTGAAAGGACAGCGAAGAAAAGTTATGCATAAATTTGATCACCGGAACACTTGCACCAGAAACTGTTGTACTTGCCATCCTGCTTTGCAGTTGTTACAGAAATACGCAGTAATTGCTCTGGTTCAGATTATTAATTAGCGTATTATTGCTCTTTTCTTCCAATAAAAGCAGTGCCTTTGGAAAAGCATTTATTTATCTAAAAATAGTAGTTTTCTAACATGTTTTAGAAAATATTATGCAAATTTAAATAAGAATATATTATACATAAAATTTTGTTTTTCCTCCTTTTTTGAAAATAAATTTTTGCTTAAACTTAAAATCTGCATCAGTCAAAAATTTTAATAAAAATGATTTCGGTTAAAATTCACATTTTTATATTTAACTGAAAAAATACTCGATTTATGAAGATATTGTTCATTAAACTCAAAGAAATTATCTTTAACTTTAAAAAAGGAACCATCGAAATCGGATAACTTAGAGACGAGATATGCGATGCGCATATATATACCATTGAAAACTGGCGACAGCCACCATTTTGAATGGCAGCCATCTTGGATAGCTACATTTTTGGAATGTTTATCACGTATTTTCGTGCTCTATACGTGCCAGTGTACAAGTGCTGAAAGTTTCATCTGGTGCCCCTGTTTATACCAAATCATCATGTAGCTCTACACGCATTATTGCCTCCATAATGCTAACTCGTACTGCAGACATTTTCAAGCAATTGTCCATATCTCTGGTTATACTTGTCGGTTTTAATTGATCTTTTTCTAAATTAAAGCCTAAGTTACACGCTATATATTGTGTAAGGACACAGGTTTATCTAAAACCAATCGTTTGAAAGTAAAATATTAAATGAGAAAATATTTTAGGCTAAAATGAAACATTTTTACATTTAACTGAAATATTATTAGATTTACGAAAATATTGCTCATAAACAAAAATGTAGCTAATAAAAATATCTTTAATCTAAAAAAAATGAATGATCGAAATCGGATAACTCGTAGCCGAGATATATGGATTTTAATAGCGTCGGCCGCCATTTTGAATGGCCACCATCTTGGATAGCTACATATCTTGAATGTATATCACGTGTTTTCGTGCTCTACGCATGCCAGTGTACAGGTGCTGAAAGTTTCATCTGGTCTCCCTGTTTTATACCTGATCTTCATATAGCTTCTACATGCATTAGTGCCACCATAATGCTAACTCGTACTGCAGAAATTTTCAAACAATTGTCCATATCTCTGGTTATACTTGTCGGATTTATTTGATTTTTTAATTAAAGCCTATGGTACACGCTATATTTTATGTAAGGACATAGGTTTATCTAAAACCAGTCGTTTCAAAGTTAAATATTAAATAAGAAAATGTTTTAGGCCGAAATGAAACTTTTTTACATTTAACTGCAAAACTATTAGATTTACGAAAATATTGCTAATGAACATAAATGTAGCCAATAAACATATCTTTCATTGAAAAAAAAGAATGATCGAAATCGGATAACTCGTAGCCGAGATATGTTGATTTTAATAAATAGCGTCGGCCGCTATTTTGAATGACCGCCATGTTGTATAGCTACCCTTTTGGAATGTCTATAATGTATTTTCGTGTTCTATACATGCCAGTGCACAAGTGCTGAAAGTTTTATCTGATCCCTCCATTTTATACCAACAACTTATCTATAACAAGGACTACAATGGGAAGGTTCACCAGCTATTCATTGATTTTAAGAAAGGATATGATTCTATCAAATGGGAAAAGTCATACAGTATCCTGATTCCTGATACGATTGAAATTCGAAAAAGGTTCAACTAGTGAAGATGTGTCTCAGCGACCCCACAAGTAAAGTACGGATAGGTAAAAATATGTCAGATAGTTTCAACATTCGCAACGGATTGAAACAAGGCGATGCCTTATCACCGCTACCGTTTAACTTTGCGTTAGAATAGGTGATTTTAAAAATTAAAAGGGAAAAAAAGGGACTATCATTGAATAGTTTGAATCAACTGTTCGTATATGCGGATGATGTAGAATTAATAGGGGACGATATAGATGCACAACAAAGCAACACCGATGTCTTAGTAGAAGCGTGTGATGATGTATTACAGGTAAACAGATAAAACAAAATACATGATAACAAGCCGAAACATGGGAATGAAAGAAATAAAAACAAGAATTAGGGATGAGGTCTTAGAGAAAGAAAACAAATTTAAATACTTGGGAGCATAGACTGCAAAAAAGAGCTGTGTTAATTCAACACAATGCGGTGCCCCAGCGTGACCACAACTTTTTGTGTGTTAAATCAATTAACACACGGTGTTGATTTCGGTACTGGGAGGAAAAAAGTTACAGCTGTGGTGACATTTGAACATAGGTTGCTCAGTTAGAAATTGAGCGCCCTAACGACTTTTTTCTTTATTCACCAATAATGATACATAATTTTATCTGACATTTTAATTGTAACTCATTACTTGTTAGTTTAGCATAGAAACAGAGTAAAACAGCATTTAGTATTCACGTAAAAATGGTAGCAAAGTAGTTATATCTTTTCATCAAATACGTTAAGAAAGTTTCCAAAATTCTTGTTTACAATGTCAGGTGAAATTTACTATCTTTCTTTCATCGTGTGGTATTTGTAATCCTGTAAGGTGCAATGTGTTGTTGTCAAGATATACTCAATAGTAACACCACACAACCAGATTACAGTATTTTGCTTTTCTGTTGGAAAATAATTGAAATCCGGAAACAGAAACATTGTTAATGGAAAGGATTGTAAATTACAGCGACATAATTCTCATGATATTTCCAACGAAGTGCCAGATTTGCAGTACATTTGTACATGTACGTAAACGGTGTTGAACAGTATCAGGTTGTTTACAAATGTCACAATTTGGATCGGCATTGAGTTTAATTTTAGTTAATTTACTTTTGGTTGGTACCAAGTTGTTCATAACTTTGATCGTTGTTTCACATTTAAAACATGATTATGTATATTTCGCCAGAATTGTTTCCAATTAAATTGAGACTGAGATACCTCTTGTTTGCTATTTACCTTGTGTTGGGACTGAATAATTTCGTATACAGTTTTAACTTGCGAACGGATGGTTGCACGTAGGTCATACTTGATGTAACTGCTTTCTAAAATATTGTTACATAAGTATAATAAATCTTTTGGCAATATTTGTAGATTAAGTGGAGGTACAACACCTGTTTGAATTATCCAGTGTAGCCCCCAACTTTTCACAAAACTGTCAGTATCAACATGAAGTTTATAAATCCATTTGATGAAGTATGAGGCTAAACATTTATTCTTAATATCAATTAATTCTAGACCCCCACGTTCTCGAGGTTGTGTTAGAATATACATAGGAGTTTTAAATATATGGCCTTTCCAGATAAACCAGTAGAACGGTAGAACCATAGACAATTTTAATTGTCTTAATACACCTTTAATTTGTGCTGCCTGTTTTTATAATATTCCTAATCAGTTAGCACACGCTTGTCTCAGTTGGGAGTTGAATGAACTTGATCGTAGGGAATTTTTAAATGATCGTACTTGGAACGCAGTGCTTAAAACTAGTAATTTTATGCAGATCTATAATGCTTATTTAACAAAACATGAAAATTCTGATGAATTTAGAATAGTGAGGTTTGAATGTGGATTGCGAAACTTACTTAAACGTAAAGTGGAAAAGGTAAGAGATAAACTAATTTTAAACGATGTATTATACGGTCCTGAAAACAATGACTTTGTTATTTGAACTGTTAGTGTGAAAGAAGATGGAGTGTACTTTTTGGAATACTTTGTTTATTTTAGACTCGTGTATATTTGAAACAGTAAAAACATATTTACAACAAAATCCAATTGCTTGTAGTGGATGTACATTAAACATTACTCATCAGTGTATATATCAGTGCAATACTGGATCTATTATATCAAAACATCTAATGAATCATGTAAATGAACATAAAACATTTACTGATTATTATGACATTTATAAGAAACAAGGACATGTAACTACTTCAGTGAATATGTATTTTAAGAATTGTAGAATTCTTTTCCAAGATAGAATTTAAGTCATAAGGCATAAGTCATTCCAACTATTATTGAACAACAATTTATTCCAGCAAAATCTTTAATTTGTTCAAGAGAATATATTATTGATATGCAAGGTTTTAAATTGTCATCCTCTGAATTTATTGCATGTGAATTTTGTATAATGTCAAATGATGCTACGTTAATGTATCATTGTGTGGTAAAACTTCCTTGTGAAATGGTAGAAATAGCAATAGCCTATCAAAAACAGTGTGAATGGTTAACTGAAAATTTTCACGGATTATCATGGGATACTTCAAATGGTTATTGTATTACTCATATTCGAAGAATAATTGCACAATTCTTTTTAGGTGATGCAATATTCTTTTGTAAAGGTTATGAAAAAGTTCATTGGATTCAAAAATTTTTTCAATTAAAGAATGTAAAAGATGTAAATGATGAAGGTTGTCCTTCGCTCACTTCATTAAATTTTAATGTTAATGTAAGGTGTTGTACTTATCATGTACCTAAGCAGGTGAACGGTTGTGCTGTAAGAAACTGTATGCAACTTCAATACTGGTTAAACTTGCAAAGTTCAAAATTTGTGGAAAATTTGATCAAGATAAAATTATAATCTTGTTATTATATATAGACCATTACACTACTACTTTTACGAGTATGAAATAAAATTATAAAAATTATATAAAACCTGATTTTTACTTAACCATGAAATGATATTAGTTTAAGGAAAAAATATTTCGAAATAAAATATGGGAATTACTTTCCTTTTAAGGAAAATATGAATGACACATTATTTTTTAATTATTAACATACAATTTTTTTTCAAATAAATTTTCTATATAAACTTTAAGTGCAAAGATAAATAACTTATAACTATTTCTTGAAATAAAGTTATTTTTCGTTTAACTTAAATATTATTTTGTAAAATAGATTATGCTTTTCATTTAACTTTTGTTTAACTAGATTATTTTCTAATTATTTACATACATACGATTTTCTCAAACAAAATTATTTTCATAAATTTATTTTTTCGTTTAACTAAAGTATTAATTTGCAAAATAGATTATACTTTTTATTTAACTTTTGTTTAACTAGATTATTTTCTAATTATTGGCATACATAAAATTTTCTTCAAATAAAATTACTTTCATAAATTTAATTTTTCGTTTAACTAAATATTATTTTGCAAAAAAATTATACTTTTTTAACTTTTAACTAAAATATTTCCTAATTGTAAACATACATAAAATTTTCTTCAAACAAAATTTCTATATAAACTTTAAGTGCAAAATAAAGAACTTAGAAAAATTTTCTTGAAGTAAAATTATTTTGTAAAATATATAATGCTTTTTATTTAACTTTTGTTTAACTAGATTATTTTCTAATTATTAACATACATAAAATTTTCTTCAAATAAAATTTCTATATAAATTTTAATCGCAAAAATAAAGAACTTAGAAAAAAAATTCGTGAAATAAAATTATTTTTCGTTTAACTAAAATATTATTTTGGAAAGTAGATTATCCGTTTTATTTAACTTTTAACTAGATTATTTTCTAATTATTAACATACATAAAATTTTCTCCAAATAAAATTAGTTTCATAAACTCTAAGTATTAAAATAGTTAACATTGTTAAAATTTCAATTGTGAAAATAAAATATATTACTAGATTTTGTTTAAGTATAATCAATAAGTTGCAAAATTAATCTTTACAAAAGTAAAACTTCATTGTTTTAAACTTTAAAAGAAGAAAAACTGTTTAACCGAAAACAAAGAAGTTAAAGAAAGAAAACCGAAATAAAAAGTTTATTATGTAAAATGAATTAATATTTATTAATATTGAAAATTTTATTTTTACAAAATTAATTTTGTTTTAAAAATTTTAAGAAAATAATACTTTCTGAATAATAAAACTTTTGTTAAAGTAAAACTAAGTAAGTTACCGTAAGAAAATAATCAAACTTTAAATAAAATTAGTTTCATAAACTTTAGCTATTAAAATATTTAACATTGTTAAAATTTCAATGGTGAAAAGAAAATAAGATATAATACTAGCTTTTGTTTAAGTATAGTCAGTAGGTTGAAAAATTAATTTTTACAAAAGTAAATCTTCATTGTTTCAAACTTCAAAAAAGAAAAAACTGTTTAACGGAAAACAAATATGTTACAGAAAGAAAACCGAAATAAAAAGTTCATTAAGTAAAATGAATTATTTATTAAACTTGAAAATTTTATTTTCACAAAACTAATTTTGTTTTGAAACTTTTAAGAAAATAATACTTTCTGAATAATAAAACTTTTGTTAAAGTAAAAATAAGTAAGTTACAGTAAGAAAATAATTAAACTTTAAATAAAATTAGTTTCATAAACTTTAAGTATTAAAATAGTTAACATTGTTAAAATTTCAATGGTGAAAAGAAAATAAGTTATAATACTAGGTTTTGTTTAAGTATAACAAGTAAGTTGAAAAATTAATTTTTACAAAAGTAAAACTTCATTGTTTCACCTTAAAAAAGAACAAACTTTAACGGAAAACAAATATGTCACAGAAAGAAAACCGAAATAAAAAGTTCATTAAGTAAAATAAATTATTTATTAAACTTGAAAATTTTATTTTCACAAAACTAATTTTGTTTTGAAACTTTTAAGAGAAGAATACTTTCTGAATAATAAAACTTTTGTTAAAGTAAAAATAAGTAAGTTACAGTAAGAAAAAAATTAAAATAAAATTTTAATTAACTTTAATTATTTACTATTTATTAAACTTGAAATCTTAATTTCACAAATTATTTTCTATTTGTTAAACTTGAAATCCTAATTTCGTATAATAAAAGTTGGTTTTGAAGTTTTAAGAATAACCTAGCATACAATAAAAGCTTTGTTAAAATAATTTTAAAATTTACTTGTAATTTTAGAAAAAGCATACCTAAATATTCTTAGATGATCTAGAAATAATAATAATTTCACAGTCATTCATCATACTTACGTTCACATTTGTAAGATTATAATAATAGTTAAGAGAAATGAAACAAATTCTATGTTAAACTTAGGATGAAGAATTGATGTTAGTTATAACTAACTTGCTAAAAGAAAATGGAAAATATGTTATCTATATCTTTATTTAAGTTAAATAAAAGGAGATAAATATACAAAATATTTTATTCTTTCTCATATTCATTGAGAAGTTCTTGATGTCTCGGATAAAGTAATCATTTTATTTTCTTCTACATTTATTTTCTTTTTTAAAAACATAGCTGAATTGTTTTACTTCACAAGTGAATAAGTCTTTTCTAAAACTAGTCTTGTGATTTCTTTTGGTTCAATTTTTGACGTATGAATCAATGCTTTCAAGAATATTCTCTTTACTTCTTCATTTGAATTGTGATGGCGTACGTTATATTGGCCATATATTTCTTGTAGTCGTTCCTCCATTAAAATACTATTCTCTGCACGACTATGTAAAACTGATTCTTCTTGCATTTTACAACTATAGTGTTCTTTATAATGAAATTTCAAGAAACATCCTTCACATAATAATGCCTCCTGCGGGTTTACAGGATATCATTCTTTAATAACCTTCCAAATACAATCGCCATCCACACAAGTAGGGGAACAATAACACCACTCTAAATTGCTTGCTGTGTCGTCATTAAATGAAAAAATTCCAAGCACCCTTCTAACAACTATAGCTTCCTTTCCTTCATTTGAAGGAAGAACACTAAGAACTTCATTAAATACTATGTCTTCATGTCATTTCCCTCGATTGTTAAATCTTTCGTGTTTACTTGACTGATATCTATAGCAGGAGTAATACTGGTACTAGTAGTACTTGAAAAAATTAAGTTAGATGAATCTATTTCTTCAAGATTTGCAATGGACTGATCATCTTCTTCTATGGTATTGACAACTGCAAATTTCTTGGTTTCCATGATTATTCTACAATAAAAGAAATAAAATCTCAACTTAAGATTCATTATTTTAAACTTTTTTGTTATAACTCAAACATTATAAACTATTCTTTAAGACTTTCTAACTTTCATTATTTTTAAACGTATAATTTTTAAAACGTTGAAATGAAGTTAGAATTCTGACTTAAACAAGTGGATTCACAATTCAAACCTTTTAAGAAAATGCTTACTGAAGAAAGTTTCCCTTTTTGAAATAGAAAAATAAGTTTTAGTTTTATATTTTACATATTTAACACAGAAATCGGTTATGGACTTATTATTTTTATTGAAATAAAGAATCAATAGAAGATTTTTTGAAATGGACATCGAATCGCCGCGCAGTAGGATATAACAATTTCCATATTTGAAATAAATCGACGCGTAGGAAATGTAATAAATTGTTTCTTTGAAATGAGTCAATGGATATTTTTCGTTATATCTCACCTACAGTGATCAGGAGTGGGAAAACAACTTGGTTTGCACCAGGAGATTTCATTTAAGAAAAGATTGCTTTTGTTAGACAGAGGAGCTAACAAATAAGGTTACAGATGCATGCGGACCAAGCCAGGACTTGATTTTTAAAGGATACAGGTGTTTGGGGAAAAGTAGGTCGTAACGTGGAGACCTTGTATTTACTGTTTTTTTGTACTTTGTCTTGAATAATCTGTGGAGCAAGCTGGATCTAGTTAGAAGAAGTTCTTTCTTGAAAACTTAAAATATTATTGTTCAATTTTGTTATTACTAACAATTGTGATAATATGGTCATTTTTAAATATAAATTACATGCCTTACTCATGCTCAAAGTGGAGAATGTCAGACTGAAACCAATTGCAAAAGATATTAATGTTGAACCCGATAGGGAATAATTGTAAACATTTAAAACCGACTGAAGAAATTTGAAGTTGTTGAAAAAGTAAAAGTTTATTTTTATTTGATTGTACGAAAGATTAAAATACTGTAACGTTTCATTTTTTCTTTGTAGAAACTTAAAGTTGACAAAAATACTGTCTATATATAGTTTCCATTCACAAAAATTTTGTATATCCTTTGAGATCGAAATAAAAGAAAGTGAATATAAAAAAATCTTACTCTTTGCTCAATTGAAAAAATAATGTTATTATTGAAATTGTGGAAAGCATATATATGATATAAAGATTGAACTTCTTTCATATTATTCTAAAGGTGATCATTTTTATATTGAAAATTTAAGAAACTTATCTATAATTATTTGTAATAAAAATAATGCCTTCTATAAATCCCAATCATGAATCTACCTTGAAAATTATTATACATATTCTTCTTAGTTTATATTCATGTAAGAAAATAAGTTTGAATACCATTGCACATAATCTACTTAGAGAGAAAATACAGATATTAGACATACATTGTACTATGAGGTGAAGTTTTAAGATATATGTATATTTTTCATAAATATACTTTTATATTCCTAAATTTTAAAGTTTGCGCATGCCTAGAGGATCATAAAAAAGTAGTTTTATTTTATATTAGGTCAGATCATTCCTATAAAAAATAATACCTGACTTTGAATTTATTCTTTGAGAAATATTTATTGACCCGTCTTCAAGTATGAACGGATTCTTAATTATATTTTTGTGTTTTTACTATTTATTAGTAATTTTATATGAGTAAAATATTTATTGATAAGAAAAAGTAAATTACTGATAGCATAGATAGCACGCGTTCCGCAATATTATATCGTACGGTTTTTATTAGTTTAAGCCCTACAACCCTGTATAACTCAAAAGTATACAGTCAAAGTTAATGTCCCAAGTTGTAACAGTATTGCTTATCCTCTTTAAAAGTAAAAGTTTAAATCATAAGCTCTTAGTGCTGACCACACACCCGTCACGTTTTATTCATATGACTCTCCAGTTTGCCTCACCACGCCACGGTAGACGCTGAAAAGTAAAACTCCAGCGAGGAATTGAACCCAGGACCACGCGGACATGAGAACAACGTTCTAACCTCTAGACTATGGATCCTCCCTATTATTATATTACACCTAACATTTTTTGTCTAAACATTCCAATTTCTAAAAAGCGAGATTCAACAAACTTCCTGTTGTCATCTTATTTTATAAAACCTCTGTTCTTAAATTACCTATATTTTCAAATAAGCTGACTAAATTCTTAGTATTATTAGTGTATGCTGGTAGAGGAAAATTCATTCTTATTATTTTATCGACTTTCTAGTGTGAAATTATTTCTTCTCCTTTCTCTTTCTCTATATATGAATGTTTATTTTCTGTTTCCTGGTTGATATTCCTAGTACAATCTAAATGCTTTTCGTTCAGACAGTCCTTATAAACTGTAGATTCTTATAAGCAAAAAGCATGATGCATTCTATTATTTAAATTTTAAGTCCAAGCAGAAAAATATACTCGAATCCATATGTAATGAACTCAGACATGTTGCAGTTAAAGTTATTTAAACGCCTACAACAACTGTTTAATAGCTAAGGCGTTCCGTTTGATCCCTTAGTTTACAAAAGAACATTCATCAGGATTGTAATCAACTAGTAATTAGTTTTCAGCTTGTAGCTAATTAAAATATAGTCAATGAACAAGCTTCTTTCCCTAGGAAATATTTATATCGGTAATAAATAAAAATGTCATTTATTAAACCTAAAAAGAAAATGTAAGAGTCCACACCATTTTCACTCTTTCATTAGGTAGTGATAAAATCATATTCTTCCAACTGAAGAAACTATCTCTCCTCATCATTATATGGAAATATATACACATAAAATGTTTTTTTTCTGAAAGTTGTTAAATATTTCACACACTGGTAATCTGTACAAAATAATATTTAAACTAAAAAATAGAGGCATAGACAAGTCAGCCGCAAAAGGGATGTGCAACTGCTATCAGTAACAGTGATAGAAGTGAACGAAATAAGAAATCGTTACGCCAGAACGGCGATAGAGGCAAATGACATACGGAATCGATAACATTGACTGTGATCAGTGTTTTCATCTACAAAACAAAAATTCGCTAGAACGCGCTAAATGAAAATTTAAAAACGCCAAATAACGCGCTAGAGAAAAATATGCGGGAAATGTTTCGTTTTCTCCTTATAGACTATCAAATGTGTTCAAAAAGAAAGGTATTCATTTTTTATATTTCTACTCTGGAAGAAGGAAAAACTAATATATTGTCTTGTTAGAGACAACATCAAAATACATTTTTTCACTAACGAATCCGGTTCAAATAAATTTTCTTAAAGGGTCGTCTCAAATTAGTGGATTAAATCTATTCCAATATTTAGTAGGATGTGAACTGACTAGCGATTTCATCGAATATCTCACTTTGTAAGCGTTTAGATAGTTTCGTACTGTTTTTTCTAGTTGACAATGTTTGGATGTATTAACGGTATTATTTACAGAGCAACGAATTTGGCACAGATAGGCATACAAAATCATATATTTAAAACGTTCTTTCAATAATGAGTTCTTCAAATATGTTTAGAGATATATTCTCAATCTGTGACGAATATTTTATAACACTCAATTTATGAGGACAACTTCAAAACGCATTATTTACTGAACTTTGGTACAGCGATTTGTTTGAATTAAGAAAGAATGTGAAATATGCAGGCTATGAATATTATGCAAATATCTTTAAACAGCCTACTATAGATGACTTGCTTCTAATTCCTAACACTATAAGCTATATGACTCCATAGAAAGCTATACAGCACATCTTAAGAATAACTGTCGCCTTAAAGTCAACTTCCTCAAAATAAAAGAAAAAATCAATGTTTTATATTTTTTAGGAAAACCTTAATTGTATATGACATGATTTAAGCAGTAATTCTTTTGCACATTACACAAAATTTATTCGGCTCCCTTCTGATAAAAATATTTCAATTCCAACAAAATGCCAACTACTAGCAACCTTGATTGAGAAATTAAGTGTTGGAAACTTTTATTCTAAAATTATTTGCTTTCACTATTTCCAACTGTAGCGCAAAAGTAAATATAATTAAACAAGAAAAATAATTCTGTATTTACCTTAAATAAAATAAAATCTTAGCATACTTTTATTAGTAAAGTAAAGAATTTCACTCTAAAACTCTGGGGAAAGACTGCAAAATACAAAGCGCATCGCGGCCGTTGCTGTTTATCATTTTTAAGTGTCACTTGAAACTATAATTCTGATAATAGTTTAACGAAAATTAATAGTGATTTGTAACAGTTATATGGATACCCACTTTCAGTCTACCATTTAGAGTATAAAATTAAAGTAAATTCTCGAAAAAATGAATTCTACAAAATACGTTTAAAATATCTTTCAAATGGTGTACAACAAGATATTAAATTTTGATGGAACGAAATTTTTACTCCCTTTCAACTTTTGGACTTTGTCGAAATTTCAGCAACTTACAAAAAATTAAAGAAAATTTTCAAAAAATGATTTCTACAAAATACATTTAAAATACCTTTCAAAGGGTGTACAACATACTAAATTTCTAAGAAAATGGAACTTAGGGAAAATCAAATTTTCTACAAAATAACTTAAATGCGTTTCAAAGCATATTGTTCAAGTATAGTAACAAAATTGTTTCAACAGTATAGTTTAATAAGTTCTCTCAATGTTTGTCAGACATACACATGCATCAAAAAAATATTACAATTGAAAAAAAAAAAAAGGAAGTTTTTTTTAGACGCAGATGTATTTGAGCTTGCAACTATTACGAAAAATATTAAATTAAATGTCGTTTGAGTTTATCAGTTGTACTGCTTTAAAGCAATACCGGGGATTGGTCCGGCACAAAAATGTTTGAATTGCATTCGTTAACAGCCGGGCTTTTGTAAGTCAATAGTTAATCGTTCGGGTAATTGTTAGGAAAACGTGTTTGAGATGCGAAACTATTACTTGTGAATCTCTAGGTGATATTTTAAAAATTAATGTTATTATTTAAGATGCTTGTTCTATATTTCGGTTGTTTTTATTCCTGTTTCATGTTAATCATTTAGCGTCCTAAGGCTAATCCAGACTATGGCATATGTATTTTTAATTTTATAAATAGAGAAAGCTAAATTTTTATGTTACTCATAGAGATAAAGACAGAATGCCGGATACAAATCCCGCGTTTGACAACAAAATTTCTATTTTTGATTTCTATAGAAAATAATCCATGTAAAATGAAGTTTCGACTGGCAATTTCTAACAGGAAATAACATGTTCCCCGTCTCTCACGACTATAAAAACTATGCATGAAGCACGTTTGTAAACACTGACAAGTAATATTTTGAATATCATCGTGAGTCAAAGTTGCCTGAAGGCCATAAATAAATTTGAATCGGGTGTGTCTATACAGAAAATTGACTGTTATAAGAATAATGGATACTTTCAAGTATGTTACGTACACTTCATTACGCTTAAGTTAGATTAATCACATGACAAATGAAGTGGCAGTCAAACTTACCTAAAGGCCATAAATAAATTTGAATCAGGTGTGTTTATACAGGAAGTTGACTGATTTTAAAATGATGGATACTTTCAACTATGTTAGGTACACTTGATTACGCTTAAGTTAGATTAATCACATGACCAATGAAGTGGCAGTCAAACTTACCTAAAGGCCATAAATAAATTTGAATCAGGTGTGTCTATACAGGAAGTTGACTGATTTTAAAATGATGGATACTTTCAAATATGTTAGGTACACTCGATTAGACTATAGGTAAATGAAACAAGCAACAAATGAAGTGCCAGTCAAACTTGCCTAAAGGCCATAAATAAATTTGAATCACTTGTGTCTATACAGAAAATTGGCCGATTTTAAAATCATGGATACGGTAGGCTTAACAATCGATATGGTAGTCTTAACAATCGATATGGTAGTCTTAACAATCGATATGGTAGTCTTAACAACCGATATGGTAGACTTAACTATATATATTGTAGTATTAACAATCTATATTGTAGTCTTAACAATCTATATAATAGTCTTAACAACCGATATTGCAGTCTTAACAATCGATATAGTAGTCTTAAGAACCGATATGGTAGTCTTAACAATCTATATTGTAGTCTTAACAATCTATATAGTAGTCTTAGCATACTATATAGTAGTCTTCTCAATCTATATAATTGCCTTACCAATCTATATAGTAGTCCTAAAAATTTATATAGTAGACTAACTAATCTATATTGTAGTCTAAACAATCTATATTGAAGTCTTAACAATTTATATTGAAGTCTTAACAATTTATATTGAAGTCTCAACAAATTATATTGTAGTCTTAACAATATATATTGAAGTCTTAACAATCTATATTGTAGTCTTAACAATCTATATTGTAGTCTTAACAATCGATATGGTAGTCGTAACAACCGATATTGTAGTCTTAACAATCGTTATGGTAGTCTTTAATGCCGATATGGTAGTCTTAACAATCGATACGGTAGTCTTAACAATCGATATAGTAGTCTTAACAACCAATATGGTAGTCTTCAATGCCGATATGGTAGACTTAACATTCTATATTGTAGTCTTAACAATCGATATGGTAGTCTTAACAACCGATATGGTAGGCTTAACTATATAGAGATGCTTATCAGAATAATGGAAACACCTGAACGAAAGTGCAACTTACCAGATTAATATGGTGTCGGGCCACCTTTCGTCTTCAGAACAGCCTTGATGCGACGTGGGATGGAGGCATAGAGGTCGTGAATGGTAGCAAGTGGAATATTACACCATTCCTCGTGCAGGGCATCGGCCAGTTCTGTGAGAGAGGATGGAGGTGGAAATCGTCGCCGGAGTCGTGTTTCCAAGATGGACCACAGATGTTCAATTATGTTGAGATCTGGTTATTGGGCGGGCCAGGGGAGGTGTTGAACTTCATCCCGATGTTCCTCAAACCACGCTGCAACAACTCCAGCTGTGTGAATGGGTGCATTATCATCCTGGAATATGGCGTCATTGTTCGGGAACAACATCCGGACCATAGGATGCAAGTGGTCTCCTAAAATTGCGACATAATCGTTGGCAGTGATGCGTCGGCGAAGTGTGACCACAGGACCCAATGAAAACCATGATATTGCGGCCCACAGCATCACCGTGCCGCCGCCATGATTCACAGTTGGGCGGAGACACTGCAGATCATACGCTTCTTTGGGCGTTCTCCACACATAAACACGGCCCGTGGCTTGGAATAGGGTGAATGGTGACTCATCCGACCATACCACACGTTTCCAGTCGTCAACGGTCCAAGTTGCATGGTCGCGGCACCATTTGCGGCGTGCTAAAGCGTTCTGGTCCCTGATGAGAGGTTTTGCCCGTGCAACACGACCCCGTAAGTTCATGTCATGTAATTCGCGGCGGACTGTGATTGTCGAAACAGGTTGGGGGAGGTGCTGATTGAGTTCCTCCGTCACTTGCGCCGCAGTGGCACGACGGTTCCGCGTGACAATGCGCTTTAATACCCGGCGTGCCCTGTCACTGATGCTTTTCTTCCGCCCACTGTTCCGCTTCCCCGATGTGGTTTTCCCGTGTGTTGTGTAGGCCGTCATCACCTTCGATACTGTCCCTGGCGACACACCTAACACACTAGCCACTGCCGTCACACTCACTCCACATAACCGCGCACCAACAATTTGCCCTCTTTGAAACTCTGAGAGGTCTCCCATTTTACACTACCTCCGTCTGCTGCAGCCACTGCACACTCCTGTTCCACGACGCCTGACGTAGTACGGAGACTGACCTAACACACCACCACCAGCAGTCCGGCGCTGCAGTCGCCACGACACCACTGTCAACCCATATATCTGACGTGTTGCCAACTACAGGTGTTTCCATTATTCTGATAAGCATCTGTATATTGTAATATTAACAACTGATATTGCAGTCTTAACAATCGTTATGGTAGTCTTTAATGCCGATATGGTAGTCTTAAAAAGCGATATTGTAGTCCTAACAACCGATATTGTAGTCTTAACAACCAATACGGTAGACTTATATATATATATATTGTAATTTTAACAACCGATATTGTAGTCTTAAAAATCATTATGGTAGTCTTTAATGCCGATATGGTAGTCTTAACAATCGATATGGCAGTCTTAAGAATCGATATGGTAGTGTTAACAATCGATATGGTAGTCTCAACAACCGATATGGTAGACTTAACTATATACATTGTAGTATTAACAATCTATATTGTAGTCTTAACAATCTATATAGTAGTCTTAACAATCCATATGGTAGTCTTAACAATCAATATGGTAGTCTTAACAATCGATCTGGTACACTTAACTATATACATTGTAGTCTTAATAATCTATATTGTAGTCTTAACAATCTATATAGTACTCTTAGCATACAATATAGTAGTCTTCTCAATCTATATAGATGTCTTACCAATCTATATAGTAGTCCTAAAAATTTATAGTAGACTAGCCAATCTATATTGTAGTCTTAACAATCTATATTGAAGTTTTAACAATTTCTAATAAAGTCTTAACAATCTATAATGAAGTCTTAACAATTTATATTGAAGTCTTAACAAATTATATTGTTGTCTTAACAATATATATTGAAATCCTAACAATCTATATAGTAGACTAACCAATCTATATTGTAGTCTTAACAATCGAAATGGTAGTCTTAACAACTGATATTGTAGTCTTAACAATCGTTATGGTAGTCTTAATAATCGATATGGTAGTCTTAAAAACCGATACGGTAGACTTAAAAATATATATTGTAATCTTAACAACCGATATTGTAGCCTTAACAATCGTTATAGTAGTCTTTAATACAGATACGGTAGTCTTAACAATCGATATGGTAGTCTTAACAATCGATATGGTAGTCTTAACAACCGATATGGTAGACTTAACTATATATATTGTAGTATTAACAATCTATATTGTAGTCTTAACAATCTATATAGTAGCCTTAACAATCGATATGGTAGTCTTAACAATCGATATGGTAGTCTTAACAATCGATATGGTAAACTTAACAACATATATTGTAGTCTTAACAATCTATATTGTAGACTTAACAATCTATATAGTAGTCTTAGCATACTATATAGTAGTCTTCTCAATCTATATAATTGTCTTAGCAATCTATATTGAAGTCTTAATAGTTTATTTTGAAGTCCTAACTAATTATATTGTAGTCTTAACAATATATATAATAGCCTTAACAATTTATATTGAAGTCTTAACAATTTATATTGAAGTCTTAAAATTTATATTGAAGTCTTAACAAATTATATGGTTGTCTTAACAATATATATTGAAATCTTAACAATCTATATAGTAGACTAACCAATCTATATTGTAGTCTTAACAATCGATATGGTAGTCTTAACGAGTGATATTGTAGTCCTAACAACCGTTATGGTAGCTTGTAATGCCGATATGGTAGTCTTAACAATCGATATGGTAGTCTTTATAATCGATATGGTAGTCTTAACAACCGAAATGGTAGACTTAACTATATATATTGTAGTCTTAATCTATATTGTAGTCTTAACAATCTATATTGTAGTCTTAACAATCTATATAGTAGTCTTAGCATACTATATAGTAGTCTTCTCAATCTATATAATTGTCTTACCAATCTATATAGTAGTCCTAAAAATTTATATAGTAGATTAACTAATCTATATTGTAGTCTTAACAATCTATATTGAAGTCTTAACAATAGATGTGGTAGTCTTAATAACCGATATTGTAGTCTTAACAATCGATATGGTAGTCTTAACAATCGA
>JAGDQP010029068.1:0-23656 GCA_022664845.1 Lepisma saccharinum
TATAAACTGTTGAGAAAATTCTCCGAAATTGTACTGGGGATCACGGGCTCAGCAGGAAGGCACATTCTGAGTTGGGAGAAACCATAACGTCTCCTTCCCGCCCCTCACCTTCTATTCACTAGATTGTTTTGTATCCTAAATTTTCCTTAGGACTACTTTTATGAACATTTATTTTGAATATTATAAATCCACATTACTTAACAGAATATACAAAAGAGAAACACATTATTGGGTGTTAATTTTCCGACGATACATATGAATCCACATTTTCTGCCTGGAGACAGGATTATAACCCTCAATAGTTCCAGAGTATTGTGAACCGAGGTAGTTTGCTTTGCCTTTGTTCGAAAGAAGATGGCGTCATAAGACGGGATTACAGTTTGATGTACTGACTTTATCAGAATTGGGGCGTGTTCAAGGGCAGCGATACCATGGGCGGGAATATCGATGTGTGAAAGTAGGTCAGAGATACAATGTATTGTGAAGAGGAAATTGTTGGTATCATTGATATAGGAAGCGAGAGTCTGAACGAACGGTTGGAGATGGTGTTCAAGAAAGGATACTGGAAACAATGCATCTGTCAGGATTACCACAGGCCTTCGGAAGCACACGTAAGATTCGGAAATCATCAGATTTTTGGGAGAGAAAGTAGATAATGTGATTTGCGAAAACCTTTTCATGGGATCCATACGCTTCGAGAAATATGTGGATTTTATTGAGGATGTTACGGTCCTACTCCAGTTGCCGCGTAACAGGTAGGATCAGAAAGTTCTTTAAAGGTTTTCGGTTCGAAAGTTAGAATACTGCATGTGGTGAATCCCTTGTGAAGCCGTCGACCAATAATGGTGGGATTCGAATAAAAGGCAGATAATGCTGTTCTAGAGTGGTGAAAACATGGCGAGAACGGAACGTGTCGAGGTTGGTAATATATAGAGAGAAATAAATGTAATATGAAGTTTTCGCATTCCTTTGCCACCATCTTCAATGTTGCCTTCCTACATAAAAGATACCAACCACTTTCTGTCCACAATACATTCTATCTCTGACCTGGTTCCACAACAAACCAGTTTGGTTTCAGTTGACGTGACATCACTGTGCACCAAAATTCTCCACGTCATGGTCTCGCTACACTTGAACATTTTCTCATACACGCTTCAATCCTCATACGCCCAGCACACCATTTGTACTCCAGCTGTTTGTCCTTTTAATGAACAGCTTCTCCTTTGAAAACTATATCCAGAGATCACGGGAACCAGTATGGCCTCTTCCTTCGTCAAACTTTTCATGGGATACCTAGAGATACATCGAATTTCCACACCTCTCATACCTTTCCTCTGGTTTTGTTATATCGATGACATTTTCTTAGTCTATACCCATCCACAAAAAAAGTCACTGGGAACTTCTCTGCGAAACCTCAAAATCCTGCATCTCTGCCGTCAAATTCACTGGGAACTTCCCTGCGAAACCTCAAAATCCTGCATCTCTGCCGTCAAATTCACTGGGAACTTCCCTGCGAAACCTCAAAATCCTGCATCTCTGCCGTCAAATTCACTTAGACCCTCTACCATCATTTCCATTTCAATACTTCCCATCCATACCATAACAAACACTCCTGCTGTCTAGGGCGTCCGCATCTGCTGCTCCTCTGGCGACCTACTTCGAAATCATTTAAAAACCCTCCTCAGCTCTTATCGACCGTCAATTTATCAGTAAATAACTGAACAGTGCCAAGACTCACAAGAACTCACTCCAAAGGACCTTCCCGCGAAGCTCTATCAGCTCCTACTCATTACCATCCCAGCCTTCATGTACTCCCAAAACTCTTCAAATTAACGAATCCCATCCTGACTAGATCACCTGAGACTGAAAGAGCTTTTTCCTCACGCTCCAACGCGAACCCCAGAATCAAAATATGATCCTGACTATACAGCCCCTTCCCATCGAAACCTGTAAGTGAAAAAATTTGTCCTATTTTTGACTTTCAAACCTCCCATCACCCACAAGATGTGCTCATTCAAATACTCCGGCAGTTGCATTTCTTCCAACGTTATTTACCTCCTACGCTGTTGAGCTACTTCCCGCTTGAAGAGACCCAGATTCTTCTGACCATCTGCATCAACATTCATCGTTACTTTCCAAATCACAACGACCGTACTGTTGAAGAAACCTTCCGTGTCAGTATCCTGAAAATTCTCGACCCTGGTTTACATCCCGCGATTTTGAAGAGAGAGGAGCAGAAGTATATGTCTATCCTCAATGCCTATCATGAACCTGGTCTTAACTGCATGTAACTTTCCTGTGCGCTGGTCTGCCTTCCTCCTTATTTCCTATGTCGTATTTATTTATCCTATCACTTACGCTTTCAGTTTTTGTTTTTGTCATTATTAATATTCTTCACTATTATTATTATTATTATTACTTTCCCACTATTTATTTTCGTATCACCACTTCTTTCTTTTTCAGATTCTTATACCTCTAGCAAACGTTGGCATTTTTTTCTTTATTTGTGTGCACCTTTACGTATCATTTACTTTACCTTATTTTGTTTTATACAGAGTGTTGCAAAACAACACCGACAAAACCACCTTACGAGATTCCTGACATGAAAATATGAAAAATAAAGTAGAACATCGAAGGCACATAAATGCTTCGTTTCAGCGCTATAGACTGCCGAAAATGAAATGAACAGTAGAACTGAGGCGGCATGGTACCTTCAACCATTTCAAACCTGCTATCCAAAAGTGCATATTCCAAAACTTTGCAATGGGGACGCAAGGAATTCCCAGAAATTCTCTGAAGTAAAAGTGAGTCGAAATAAACATGAATGGGAGTACCTTCCAACAATAATAATTCATTTGCGCGAAGTCGATATCTCAAACAGATTTCCTTTGCGGAACGATTTTTTTTTATAAAAATGAGTTGTTGTATAACAAACAGGAGTAAATTACGTACATTTCAGCGAACGTTTGGTGTACAGAGACTTGTCATTACGTGATTAGATAATGGTGAATACGTTCATCATTTGTACTCAAACGGAAAGTCGTCTTATTCGTGCTTATTTAGCCCCCACCCATATTTATTCCAGAGAATGTCGGGGAATAGCCTATTTCCTTTGGGAAATCCCATGTGCATCCATTGCACAATTTTGGAATATGCACTTTTGGATAGAGTAAGTTTGAAGTCTTTGAGAGTACCATGCCGCTTCAATTCTATTGTTAATTGTACTGGAAATATCGAGCTCTAGATTTGATTGTCCACACTTTCGGTAGCCTATAGCTCCAAAACGAAGCATTTATTCGTCTTATTTTTCATGTCAGGAATCTCGTGAGTTGATTTTGTCGGTTTTATTTTTCAATGCACTGTACACAAAAATCGACGAGAATTAAAAAGTCAGGTTGTTAGTAGTTTTATTAGCTTTTATGGTACGAGAGTTTGATCCGTAGCTGCATTGATTAACGGGAAAAAAGAAATTCACTGGCATGACTGGAAATATGAAGCCTCACACCAGGCAAATACCGGGATAGCACCTACAAACTAGACGCTACCGACTTCGAACATCCTCTCCCCACCTTATCCCGGCCAGAGCCTGACATGTCTAAAGACCACAAAACAAATTCAAAACAGATAGCCATTACTTGAGAAAGAGGTGAATAAAAACTAACTACAGCAGTTAGTTTTTTCTAATGCCTATCGGAACAACGGTGCTGTTTGTATGAGTGTTGTTCAAGCTGAAAGTGGTTGTTAGATTGTTCACATAGTGTTGGCAAAAGTCCCACATCATTCATGAAGACGGTTGTTGGTTGTTGTGTTTGCAAGCCTAAAATCTTAGCTGCATATTCTTGAAACACAGAAAGAAATATTGCCATTACCGGCATGGATATGCCATCCAATCCAGGAGATGAATGAGCCACAAATTAATAGAGGTAAGAAAAGAAAACGTATTTTTGTGAAGTGTAAGGTACGTAAGAGAAACATTTTTAAAGAACCCTACATATTTCTGGAAAACAAATTGAAGGAAATTAAGTTATTCATTCCTATAGGTAACTGCAAGCATAGTATGTGTTATAGTAAATTCTCAGAAAGTAAGAAAATTGACATGTTCACTACATTCCACGACCCAGAAAGCAAAGATGAACAAGATCTTAATCTCCAATGACTTATTGAAAGTTTTGGCCTTAAAAGTCATCCTGGAAGAAAAAGTGGGTTTTGTTACAAAAAAAAAAAAAAAAAAAATTGTGTTGAAGAAGTTTGCAGAAAAGAATTCATCAGCCTACACTGAAAAAGTGTGATTACATATTCTGTTTATAGCAGATAAGAAAATAAGTCCCAAGAATGGACGGCGTAACCAGAAATCATATACACCACCAGGTTAGATATATAAATCTACAAAGAAATTTACGACCACATTAGTTCATTTCGAGAGAAAGCTACGGTCTTAAGGCTTTAACATCAAGATTATGTACTCTTTGTTGAAAGCTTCACCCTTACAGAGCAAAGTATAGTTTACTTTAATTTACTTTTGGTAGCCCTCTAATTGTCTGCCCCTAATGTGAGGAACTGGAAAGAAAATTCGTCACCCCACCTCTCTGAGTCAGCTAAACGGGCAGTTCATACATCTGAAAGGGAACGCTATACAAAAGATGATTCGACAAACGCACTATTAATATTAGTTCATGCAGAGCCTGTCATTACCTCCGTCATCTGTGTATTTTTTGTGTCAGTGGTCTCATACGTGTGTTATATTCATGTACACGGGTGAAGATGCTAAGGAAGGTGTAAAAGAGGCATAGAGCTTCCTGCATATCTTCAGAAGTATGGGCCTGAAACTGTAAAAACTTCCTTTCCGATGTTTGTCCTGGGTAGAACATAAGTCATACTTTTAATCACTTTTGCCTGGAACTTGTAGAGTGAAGCACTTAATGACATCCAATCTTCCTCCACAAGGGATCATTCATTTCTTGACGGTAATAAAGTGTTTGTTTACGAAAAGTTAAATCAAGAAAACTGATAGAATTTATACCCTGAAGGAATATACATCACTTATAGTTGAGTACATTACAATCAAAACATGCCAAGTCCACTAAAATCCAAAAATGAGTTATAGTCGAATCTGATAATTTAAATTGCCCTTTGCAACATATCCAAATGACAGAAACCAATTAAGTTGTAACAAAGTTTAAAGTTCCTCAAAAGTAGCACTTGGAATCAGAAACTGCAAAGTCCAAAGGAAAATTTTGATGAGTTAGGAACAAAATCCTCCGTGTCCACTTACGATTAAGTCCCATACTAGAACTGCTCTTTTACGTATATTCGAAACAAAAGCCTTCATGTCCATTCTCTGCAAGTTTCAGCCTCTTTCAGTCTTAATCTCTGCGCAGCACTAATCATTTGTGTCATCTCTTTCTGTGTGTCGATCACTTGATCACTAAAGTAAGAAACAGCGTCAATGATCGTGTCAAACACGACGTTTCAGGAAGAGTATGTTGCAATCTTCATCAAAACAGCAACTGAGTTAGAGTGTCATAAATGGAAATGCTGTGACTGGAAAGAGGCAGTCACTAAGGTGATCAAAGGGTGTGGTGGTTCACATTTTCAAATATCTGCAAACAAATCAATCGTAATAAAGAACAGTAAGGTTAGTTTGCTTATAAAAACAGAAACTTCGTACAACGTAAATACACGTTATTTTCCGTGAGATTATAAAAAGAGGGCAGGAGATAAAAAAAAAATATCAGTGGAACTCGGAATTTGTAACCCTTTCTCCATTGAGAAAATAAATGTTAAAAAATTGCTTGTCAAACATTTTGTCGAAAAGTGAATGAAGAATCAAATACTCAGCATTACAAAAAAGAAGTTGAGAATGCAGTCTACAAAGATAGAGAGGATGGTCTGCACGAAAGAAGATACGTCGATGTTGTTGACATGTTGTCACATAATAATCTTATGTTCAGTAATGTTCCTTTTTTCGTCATTTTCCTTTTCTGAAGTAAAACAAAACCTTCCAACTCAAACATTTTCATTCAATCTTGAACGAAACACGACAAGTCCTGAAACTTAATATCAAAAACCAAAAAAGGCCTTGAAAATTCTGTAATGATATAAGCTAAGCTAATTTTCAATTTTCATGGCAATCTGCAGAAGTTACTGAAATATATATTGACCCAAATATTATTAACATTCGTTTTAATAAGCAAATCACAGTTTTTTCTGGTTTTCCCCAAAATAGGATTTGATGGACTAGGTGTGTTTTGATTTTAAGATACTCAGTTAATGTAAGCAAAAACATCAAGGAGAACCTGAAGAATAGACGTTCACGTATCAGCCAACGAAGTTATCTATTTCAGCGGCACCTACAACACAGAAAGAGTAATAAATATACTTGAACAGGGTGTCTACTGACTTTTGAAAAATGCAATCCTTGACCTTTTGAAGGGAATGGGGCGGGGGGGAGGGAATAATATAATTGACCATTCTTAAGCATAATATATGGCTTCCACTGATCAAAGAACCTTCAACTTTTTTTTAGTAAAATAATGTTGAAAAAAGTGATTGTGGAAGTTGCCCCTTTGAAGGAGGGCGAGAGGGCAGCAACTTACAATTGTCAAATGGAATCCTATATTGTAGTAGCATATCGTTGGAAAGGATATTTAAAAACGGGACGCTAACGGGACGTCCATACGCTGAACCATGCAGGTCTCCGTTCAAGCACTAGACTACGCGGGAAAATAAACCTGTTTAAAATACGATTCTGTTCACGCAGCGACTTTTACACTTCAAGGTAGACACCACTAAGTGATCGGATTTGCTCGCTATGAAAGAGTCTTTTCACCTTTGTAAACAGGAAACACTGAAGGCGCCAGACCAGGGTTGTAACATTTCCCAGTTCCAACTTTCCAAGACATTCACCGTCATACCAGCTGTGCGCGGGCGGGGTCGATCGTTGCTACATTCACAGCATTGCATTGCCATCATGTTTGGAATAAAATCAGCTCCCAGTTCATGAATTTAAATTGGTGCTGCTCTGTCTGTCCATACAGACCGCATCATTGATCGAACCCCCCTCTTTCGTCAATAGACACAGGGCTAAACTCATTTCATGAAACTTGCGGTACTGGGACTGAAAAAGCTGCTATCTAGTGGTCAATATCTTAACTTACGCCAGTCAAGAATGATCTCATTGCATGCGGTATACGATTGGAAATTAAATAAGGACTCAATTTCTAACTTCCTTGACCTTGGAGATTACGAGGATGTAATTCAACCCTCACTTCCGTATAACATTACTAATTTCCTTCTGAAAAAAAAAAGAAAAAAAAGGAGGAGGTCATTCTTAAAAAGAAATCAAACAAACCATTTTATGTAATTGAAGTTGAAAACATGTTCAAATGTTTATTCTTAACTGGAGTACAAGACATACAGAAAGAAGCATAACAGAAAATGAATGTATAAAGTGCTGTGATTCTCTCAAAATTAAAGTCATTAAAGTATAGGAATGATGAAGTTGAAACTAATAACGACATAGCGTAAAAAGAAATAACAGTGGGAATATAAAAGTGTTTCTGAATACAACGAGCTGAAGAATTGTACATGTAAGAAATAGTGTTTGGAAATGGAAACAAAAAATACAGATGGCCATGCTCTCCAGTATGGTTTACTTAAGCACAAATACATTAATTTCACAAATACATGGGCTAGTACGAGGAGTTGATCCAGCAAATTTTCGCAAAAATACAATTACAGCCTACATTTATTTACAACGGTATTTACATATAAAAAAAAAAAATACATTTTGTAAGCACCGACTACATTAGGTGAATCCATGTCAATATTATAAATATTTTGTTACGTCTCAAAATGATTATATTCTTTCTTTTTAATATAATAAGAGAATTAAACCTTGGAATAACCCTTGTCCGCTTCCTGTTGATTCTTATATAAATTTTACACAGCAACAAAATTATAACGAATACTTATTGTTGTCCTACACTTACGAAATCATTGGTATAAAGTTCTAAACGGTTCAGTAGCTCTGTTCGTCATTCTTATTGGTTCACTGGCATGTTACGCATCTTTCGGCCTTACAAAATTCTTCCACAGGCGTATTTCTATGAACACAAAATTGATACTTAGCACTAATTCAAAACTTTCATACGTGAATTTCGTTCACGTGACTCACTTCCCTCGCTTTAGATTTTCCAGATTGAATATTATAACCGCATACATACTCATTGATTAAATTTAATTTTATTTCAACTACATAATAGTTTCGTCCTATTCTGATTACTAAGGGCATCTTTAGCAATATCAAGATAGTAAAAAAAGATAAAATATACACGGAAGAAAATGTATGGAGATTGTTGTAATCTGAGTAGATTGCTACAGCCTCCTTATGAAAACTGTTCAGTGCTTTTATCAAGATTATTGGATTTGTGTGTCCACGCTGAATGAGTGATGGGTCTCGAATTCGACTCTCTTAGCGAACAAATTGAACGAAGTGGTTTGGAATCCATTTTAAACTGTAGATCTTATCCTTAGGATGTATTCCCTGTCTAATGCAACGCGAAGACACTGGTTCACCTTGCCAGGACCCTCGGATCATGATCCTGCCCACAAGGATCATAAGAGTCGTCGGAAAGTTCTTTCACAAGAGATGTGTGCATTGACTTCTACAAGGGATTTTTGCCTGGCTGTGAAGGGATTTACAGTCACAATGTATGATATGGTTCCTACCCGTCTGCACCTTTTCTTTATCGCGACAATTACCAGCGTCCGTTACTACCGATAGTCACGTGTTTTGCAACCCATTTTCCCAAAGCGATGAACACACTCTTTGCACTAGTAATAATTATTTGAATCTCGTACCACATGACGCCATCTATCGTCCGCAGTTCCGTAAGCAGTGCCAACTGTTGGTTTCTGAAGTTCGTCTGACGCAAAAAAAAAGATTTTTTATGTCATGTGCTTATATCATAAAACTGATATATCATCCTGAAAGTATTGTCAAAATATACATAAAAAAAAACTTGGGAGTATGAAAGGAACTATCTTCCGGAGCAGTGTAATTTTTTTCTCCAGTCAACTGTGTTCTAACTAGGTACGTATAGCGTTTCTTAATCTTAGTAATTAACGTGAAAAATCAGAAGTTTTAATGATTGCCATGTGTACCTATAATGTATGAAATACAAGAAAATATATATAAATAAAAATAATATAATACAATACTACACAGAAAAGATAATGTTGACTATGGAAATCTTAATAGAACCTTCTATGCCCCTCACGTCGAGTACTGGGTATTTTTCAAAGTGTAATAACAATGACCTCATCATTAAAATCTTGTTGCTGTGGTAAAATCTGTTGTCAGATCCTGTGTAACATGACTTGAGCTGTACCTGCATAATGCCACACAGCTAAATAAAGCTTATACTTGCTTTCGTAGTAGTTTATCACAGTGCTTTAGCTGACAAAATTAGAACAAATATAAAGAGTTTCAATCATTTTGTACTGACATTATATACCGGTCAGATCATCGTATGGTGTACACATAATGTATGGTATCTGAATATAATACTGGATTTAAAAAGAAATAACTGGCCAATATTTTCACCAAAAATAAATGAAATATAAATAAAATTCTACGAATGTATGGTTCTGTCATTAAAACTAAAGTAAAAAATAAAATACATTTGAATTATGAAGGCTAATAAATTGGTTACACTTGACTATTTTTACGGTATGGGAAAGAAATATGTCCGTTTTAACGCTACAATTTCATTTCATTAAAATTTCCTACATAAAACCAATATGAATTTTACCATATTTTTTAACTTATAAGATTAACTTCATAAGAGAGACCTTGTCCCCTGTGCGGTTACACAGCACACTTGTCATGTTAAATAAAAATCCAAATTAATTGAATATATACATAAGTTACATTCGACAAAATTTAACATAAAAATTAGACACACATAAATAAATGTGTGTATTGCTTTTGATGTGTATAACATTTTTATGTAATGCGTGCCATATTGATCACCATTTAACTTTATTCGAAAAGGTATCACTTTAAGAAAAATATTTCAAGATGTCCTTTCTAAGTTTACGCTTTGTTGCTTAAAAATTTTGGCCCATCACTGGAAATTCGACGGTTTTCCTGCTATTTCATTGTCCGCTAGTTATTCTAATATAGATACAGCTAGAGAAATACGTTTCATAGCATGTACGAGGTGTTATTCACAAAAAACAGACTTAATGGTATTGAAATACTGTTTCCAAATGTAAATACCCATGGCACCTTCAACATAGGCCCTGGCCGACACTTTCCCCTCCCCTATCCTGGCCTGAGCCGTAGATGCCTAAAGGCCATAAATAAAAAAATCAATTTAAAATAGAACAGACTCCGAAACGTACTTTTTCACTTGCATCCAAATATGAATAATCGACGGACAATGAAAAAAGTTAAAACAACAACTGGTAACGGTGTTCAAATTTTACGACTGTTAGCCCCCACACACACATAGTGACATCATTTGTGTGCAACTGAATATTGTAATCAGTCCCTGCGGCCTTAGTAAATCATTGTATAAAAGTTCTAACGTCACATATGACTTTAATTAAAGACAAAACAGAAGATAGACACGATACGTAACACTTGAACACTGTAAACTGAAGCAACATGTGAAAGATAATATTATAGTCTCCCTCATGAGAAGACCATTGTGTCAATATTTCCTTGTGTTTACTTACTCCAAATACAAACATAAAAAAGCATAACCTCATACAAAAATTAGCTGCTAGTACATAGGTGAGTTAATACTTTTAGACAGGAATCAAAATATGTAAATTTTATCACGTTAGTTTTTCGTTTAATCAAGATATTTTTTTTTTCCACACAATGAGTGAAAAGATCTAACTCGTTTTGGTACTAATTGAGAAAATAATAACCTTTATTTTTGATGCAGCACTCCCGACTCCAAAAACACAAAACAACTACATTTCAGGCAGCCAGTTATTTACCTTAACGAAATATATATATTTTTGGACCTCCCATTCTATTAGTGTCCCTTACCCTTGTTTCAATATCTGAAGTATTCCATAAAGAATCTACTGCACAAGGTACCATTTCTGCGTCCATATGGCACTTGGAAAAAAAAATCACGAAAACTTCACTCACGACGTCGGGCAGCAACTCTTTGTTACAAAGGAAACAGAACTGGAAAAGCTTAAAAAGAGAAACAAACCAACATATTTCCCCAGGGATATTACTGTTTCGCTGTAATCAAAATGCTTGGCAATCAATCACTCAACGATGCACGATGCGAATCTAACAAACATTTCGCTGTTTTTAAAGTTTTAATGATTTCCTCAAAGTGTTATAAACATTGCATAGAGAAAAAAAAGGTGAGGAATAGCATGTCCAAAGCAAATATACAATACTGTTACGAAGGGAACAGGTTTGTGTTTTAATAATAATGATGCTAAGAGGTGAATGTATGACAAAATTTGGCTGTATGAACCTTGTTTTGTGTGATTTAAGATGGAAAATTTTGAGACATTATAGACGTAACCCAACAATTATTTATCTACAGAATATCCAAATTCTAATATTTAACGTGCACCAACATAAATAGGGCATGAGTTACATCCACAATAGTCTCAAAATTTACCACATTAAACAAAAAAACACGGATCTCACAGCTAAGTATTGTTATACATTGAAGTTATATACCTCCTCATCTGGCAACACTGTTTCAAATCACGATCGTGTTCCCTTCGTAATAGTATTGTATATTTTCTTTCCTTTGTACGTACTAATTGCCCCCTTTTTTCTATTATATAAAAATGCTTAACTTTGAAGAAGCTGTACTTTAAAAACAGCGAAACTCTACACACATCGTATATACTTGGTTGAGTGTTCGTAAAGCATTCGCACTACAATAAATAAGCGAGACAGTAAATAAATATAAATATGTTATAAGTATTCCCCGCGCAAAAGTTACCAGCTTCAAATTCTGTAGCCTGACCTAGAAAATGTTTGAAGTTCGACTGCATTAAAGGTACCTGAGACTTTCATCCATATCTATAAAAATCACTTTAGCGGTGGTGCAATCGTCTGCTGTTATACAAAACTAATAGCAAAATACCGACATAATAAATATTTCTTGTAACACTGAGAATGATATTTAAAACGTTTTCAATTCTGGAAAGGAAAAAAAAAATTCCTACCCTGGCACTTTAAGCCTTTTCCAGTTAAAACACAAATTTGTAATCTCTTAAAATTGTAACACAGTAAATCTCACAATACCAGTAGTAGATAAAATTCCCAATTACTGCTAATTGTTGAAAAGCTGCTAACTTTACCATAACATGTAGTATATTTCCACTGAAGCTTCGAGCTCTTTTATGTACAAAAAAAAAAATATAAAATAAATAACACGACTGTGACTCCGCATTATCTTTTTTCTATAATTCTTGAATTTTGATTCATTCATACGACGACTTGTTCAAAATACAGTGCATCCAGCTTTACCGTCGCCCACAGAATCACGGAAACATCGCCACACATTAACTGTGAGTTAAGAGGGTAAACAATTTTCAAAGTTAACCCTCCGACGGCCAAGCCCAATTTTTTACGTAAACGTTTGAGTGAGAGACCTAAGTGACCCCATCGAATATTTCATAAGTTTTTGTTACGTTTTTTTCACAAAACTGTCACATACATTTCCTGTACATGATTATCAAATTGTTGAGATGATGTTAAGTCTGACATGTTATTTTAAAGTGACCCTTAACAAAAGACTTTTTAAAGTATATTCGTTATGCATTATATCTACTAAATCGTGTTACATTCCGTGAATAAGGTTTCATTCTTAGAGTATAAAATGAAGAAAACAAAAGTACTAAATATTAATCTTCTCAAAGACTTAATAGGTATTAATAGTTTCTCCAAAATTATAATGCAAGAAAGTTTGTCACTATGTTCAAGACCGAGGCCTGAATTGTGAACGCAAACAGTGAGGAACCTTACGTCTCCCGGGGCCCATATCCCGCAAACGAAGAGATAATACATAAAGCACTACTTTTCCAACTTAGGAGGAAAATCAGTTTCTAAAATTTTATTTCCATATAAAACAACACGTCTCACCCAATAAAAAAGAGTAAGCAATGTGTTGGACGTTTGATTCTCATATATTTTGTAGGTCCAAGAACATATATTATTCCGTGAAAACGCAAGTTTTACAAAAATGGCACTTAGTGCCTTATTCAAGTCCTCATTTCTCTTTCACCCGTGACCTATTTTTTTTCCTAGCCTTTATGACATTTCATTGTCAGTACGCTACACTTTCTAAATACTCTCTCATTTTCCTTTTTGTTTCATATACTGACTTCCACTTGTTTCGATTAACTCTGCAACCTACTCCCCTTTAATTGCGTTTCCTATACTGAATCCCACTTTCCTGACTGATTCTCAAAATTATTTATTGTACCAGCTCAACTTAACAAAAATCTTTATCTAAAACCAACTCTCAGGAGTACTTGCGCACTAGCAGAATGTTGTAAATTTTCATGTGCACGTTCATCATCTTGTTTTCTGTTTCTCCCAATTATTCAGTAAACTTACTTTCAATTCCACTGAGGACGACGTAAGTCGAAATATCTATTCATTTGTCTTTGTGTTAAGAATCCGTGCTCGTGATTTCCCTTAGGACACAACGTACGTACAATTCCTTTCCTGTCTATTCAAATTTAACTAATTATACTGCCTAATATGCCTATGTAAAAAATAACAGAATGACTTTAGACATACATGAAAATTAAATTTTGTAGGAAATTACGACAGAGACGTTTAAAAAACTCCGAGTATCACGACCCACATAGATTTACCGTATTTAACATCAATGAAGATGAAAACTTTGATAAAGTATTTCTTTTAGGTCATTTTAGTAACTACTGACATCGGCCTGTCCAATTATATGAGTGCAATGTTTTTTTAATCTATAAACAGACGGGATTCACACCCGCAACCTTCTGCACGGCGGCCCAACGCTTAGTCCACATGACCGTCAAAGAGAGAAAACTACTTACTAACGAAACACCTGCAACATTGGTCAGAGATTACAATATGTACCTCAAATGCATGTTAACAGAATTGGCAAATCCTCACTGAGCCCAGCTATTATCCACTCTGATGGTCGGGTAAGATGGATGCACTGTTGTATGTTGAAGTCACCAAACCTGTATGAAACGTTATTTAAAAAAGTTAAAACATGAACATACAAAATTCTCTTTTCAATTGAAAGTTGACAATACCTCGGCGAAATCTTGAAGTACTAACATCAATAGCTTAAGAACCTCTACACGGAAGATATCGGTTCGAAAAAGACTCACATTCAGTAAAAAAAAATTTAGTGAAATTAAAGAATCTGTAATTCAGCTGTTTTCAAACAAATTTAAACCATTCAATTTACTTACTACTAAAGTCAGATATAGCAACTACTCGATTTAAATTATAATAATAATAATATTTGAAGTCGAAATTTTAAACAGCGATGGTAAAAGATCACCATGACAAAAATATCCGAATGTTTATACACAACTTTTACAGCTCCCTTTCAAATTACTATAACTTACCGTGTATAGAACACACGGAACTGTAGAGTAACTTTTTCTCCAAATCTTGCGATTATTACACTTACTCTGCAGTATGCCCATGTACTGTTTACGAAGTTAAGCGTGCACAATTACAAATATACTGTTACATGCAGAATTTAAATCTATGACTAGCAGCAACGTTAAGCCCATACGTGATTCACATATTTCAAGACGTTAAGTAAAGCTATCATTATATTAAAGCTAGTGATCGACATTATTTACACTATACACAGAAAAAATATGGGACACATTGTCCACTACATATGAACGACAACGTGCATTCACAGAAATATACACACATAATAAAGACTTCTTCGTAAGAAACAATACATATCTTGCCTATCCGCATCATTAACTTTTCTTTATCACGAAACAAAACGTATATTTATAAAACATCTCGAAAGCATTTCAAAGTGGATTTCCCCAACATCTCTACAATACAGAAATACTAAATTCATTCTACCATCTTTTTCTAGAATCTCACGAATATGTATCTAAAAGCTTCAATATCGCATCAAACTAATTTACTGGATGAAATTTCACACTCGAACATCACACACTCACTTTCAACATACGTTTCTTCACATGAACTTCCATTTAATGTACATACTTTAGCCCATTTGCACATCATGACTCACATATTTACTCAAATAATATTAAATCCTTTCTTTTGCATTATGTTTTACAATTTTACTTTTTTCTGGAAAACAAGGGGATGCATATTCCTTAGTTGTATTCGATGGTTATCTAAATCGTGATGTAACCTACTAGAATACGAACATTTGATATATTTCTGCTCTACGGTGTAACACTACTTCAACACACGAAAAACTGATTAAATGATCTTACAACTTATTCTAACGGTCTTACTCACTCCTTCGTTATGAACATTGCACTTAACACTTTTTCACTCATTATCGGTTTAATAACCAATATTCGCTGTCCGGCCTTAGCTTTATAAGGCAATCAAAATCAAACAATCCAAAACTTTGACCTATTCTATTTAATCAAATAGTAGTAAATACCACAATGCTATCAACAAAATGCTTTGGATTGCTACAAATAACTCATACTTGGAAGCTACGTTAATGTTCTGATTCTAGAAAATAATACAAATTATGTTGATACAGAACTTCATGGATAGACAGTGTATCATATTGAGATCATTAAAAACAGTATTGATACGTAAAGTTATACAGAATTCACGAATCATGGCTTGCACTCCTTGGGAAAATGTTAGAATATTAACTATGTCTCGTGTCCAATTATCACAACTCTTTAATAAATTCTTTCTTAAGGATGGGCTCTATGGAGATTAAAAATATATTAAAACAATCGGCAACAAAACTTATGAAATGTCAACAGATAGCAAATATACTTTAACTCACTCGTGCGGCGACATGCAAACGCATATAAACCCAACTTTTCCCCATCTGCATGAAAAAAACTTATAGAATGCCATTACGTAGTAACAGCAAATCCACATTTTAGTTGCCTATTAAGGCACGCTTTTCTATCCAAATATATATAAACTTAAATATCAACTTATTTTAATTGCAGTACTTTTAATCTACCTAGTGAGAGGAACTAAATGGTCACAACGAGACACCCTCTAATATTAGAAGCTGGATTTTTTTGGCCTTTCTATTTTTTGCAAATCTTCCTCAGATCTATTTTTCTTAAAAAGAAACTGGAATATTACTTAGTAACTATACTAGTGTGTTATTAGTTGACCTCGTCCGCTTGAATAAAATCCTGTGGACCATCTAAATCTTCCCGTACGATTTCAAAATACACAGCATCCTCTTCTTTGATAAATGGCTGCTTATTTAAGTTGCTTGAAGAAACTGCTGCTGCTGTTAATGGTAATGCTGAATTGACAAAAGATGAAGGGTCAGAACTGTGCAAAGCAGCAGGATTTGAAGCACTTGAACTGTCAAAAGCAGCAGAATTTGAACTATCACGCGGTAGTGGTAGAGGATTTGAATTATCAAGAGCCGAAGCGCTTGAACTGTCAAAAGCAGCAGAAAAATTTGAACTGTCGCGCGGTAGTGGTGGAGCATTTGAATTGTCAAACGCAGAAGCACTTGAACTGTCACGCGATAGTGGTAGTAGCTGTGGTGATGGTGCAGCAACTTTGGTTGAGTTCTTGGCAAGTAAATCATCAATAGAGAAGTTAGTTTTCTTATGGACAATTTTGATGTGCTTTTCCAAGCGATATTTGCGAGAGAATGCGCGTTGACATTCCGGGCAAATGAATGGCTTTTCTCCTGTGTGGGTTAAAATATGCATTTTCAGAGACGTGTTTTGGCTAAACTTTTTCTCACAAAAGGTGCAAGCATAAGGCTTTTCTCCAGTATGGAGCCTTTTATGCGCTGCTAGATGGCTACTGCTTCCGAATCCCTTTTCGCAAAAGGGGCATATATATGGCTTTTCATTGGTATGCGTACGGATGTGTTTTGTAAGGGAATTCTGATGGGAAAACTTTTTGGGACACAAATGACATGCGTAATTCTTCTCGGTGGAATGAGTCCTCATATGAGCAACGAGATTTCGTTTTGTGGAAAAATTCTTCTCACAAATACTACATAAAAATGGTCTAGCATCACTGTGTGTTTGCATGTGTAACTTCAGTGTCGAACTATGGGAAAAAGTTCTTGAACATAAATCGCACAAATAAGGTTTTTCTCCTGTGTGAACACGAACATGCGATAACATGGCGTGTTTCGTGTAGAAGCACATATCACACCACTGGCATTTGTACTCTTTAACACCAGAATGGATACGTACATGCTGACGTAGACACTCCTTTCGCGTAAAGGTCTTCTGACACCATTTGCAGACAAATGGCTTTATCCCCAAGTGAGACCGCATGTGAGTTCTGAGTTCGTATTCGTACAGAAAAGTCTTCTCACATTGTGTACAAGCGACCGGTTTCCCGTTTAGGTGCACCATGACGTGTTTCTTTAGCTGACTGGCCATAAAGAATGCCTTTCCGCACTGCTGACACTGGAACGCTTTCTCTTTCGTATGGACAAAAGTGTGTCGGTTCAGTTTACTTTTGGAATAGAACGCCTTTTCGCATAACTGGCATTGGTATGGCTTGATACCAGTATGTACCGCGAAATGTCGCGTCATGTCGTGCTTCTGAACGAAGGCTTTACCGCACGCGGGGCAGACAAACTGACAGGCATCTGTATGAGTCATAATGTGCTTCGAAAGATAGTCCTTATGCATAAAGGATTTCCCGCAATAGTTACAGGAGAACTGTCGCGTGCCGACGTGCGTTCTCATATGCTTTGTCAGTGAGCTCTTATGGTAGAAAGCCAATCCGCACTCTTGACAAGCAAAAGGTCTTTCACCGGTGTGGATGCGGTGGTGGACTACCAAATGCCCTGACTGGGAAAAACACTTCTGACAGTATTTACACTTATACGGCTTCTCTCCACTGTGCACTCTCTGGTGTTTCTTAAACGAACTTTTATCCGCGAAAGTCTTTTCACAAATTGTGCAAGCATATGGTCTTACTCCTGTGTGGATACGCATGTGGACATCAAGGTCACATTTCTTTGAGAAACTTTTGGCACAATACGTGCATAATACACGCGTTCTACACTTTTGGCAGGGTAAGATCTCGCCTTGTTCACGAAGTTTCTTACACTCTACGCATCCTCTTGCCGATAGTGATGACGGAAACGGTTCGTCCGGCGTCTTTTCAAGTTCAGATGGATTACATTTATCTCCTGTAATATAAGATCCTGCCTCAGCATTTCTGTTGAACAAATTTGGCATTTTCGATAACCTGAAATAAAGAAATTACAGTATTAACACAATGAATGGGGAGACTAATTTATATCTAACCATTCTACGCTTCTCCGTTGGTATGATCCAACTAAAAGAGAATAAATACAAAAAGTTTACTTTAGATTACTCAAGGAGCGTCAGAGTGAAGTATCAAGCAAGAAACAACTACTTTAGTAATGAAAACCATCAATTTATGCTGAGGAATTGAAAAATACGAGAACACGAACAAAAGTATTTTCATTCAAACAAATTTATTTCATCAATAACTTTATTTCCCGAACGAACACCATGAATAGTTTTCAGCTGATCTAATTTTAGGCTTCAGCCGCAAGTGCTGTGAAGCCTTAATGGCCCGCTCTATCTGTCGACAACTTTCAACTCGGGAACTGCTAGGGTTAGGAAATTGGTGGTGGTGTCGTTGGAATGGTCTCGGCAAGACATCTTCAAACCCATATGATTCATCCAGATCGAAGGAGTGGTTCCTAAGTTTCGGGGAGATTTTCCACTTTGGAACAACTAAGGAGGTTCCGGAGAGGGCTAGGAAGGTGGTTGAGATGATGTTCGAAAGGTCGAGCAATAATTTTACCGTGGTTTAGGTGTCGTTCGAAAGGTCTCAGCGAGACGAGTTGGCGGTTTTCGAGTTTCGGAATTGGATTTTTAACTTTTGAACGACGAAGGGTAGGACAGTGGTTAAGGTGTCGGTGGAAAGGTCTCGTTGAGTCAAACTCGTTTAGATTATACACACTGGACGGGCGGTTCCGGAGAGAGCTAGAAAGGTGGCTGAGGTGTCGTTGGAAAGGTCGAGCCGTAATTTTTCCAACGGGACATTCATCATATAAATATGATACTCGCTGCTGAAGCCTGGCGGTTGCTTAAATACCCAGTCCCCTGACTGGGCTCCGCCTCACTTGTTCATTAAAAGGATCCGTGGCTATTTTAGTTTTGGATCTAGTTGTTTTCTATGACGTATGTTCCACCTGACACCAATTCATATTTCTGAATAGGTCTTCGAAATATTTTCAAATTATACCAAGAAATCAGTATTAAACTATTTATGAAAGTAGGTTTTCTTTTAACTAACTCTATGGCTTACAGAACTCGCAAGCTCATCACCGCAGTAACAAATATTCGCCACTGGATTCTTCCTCGAAAACATCAACATTCTACCCCTCGAAAAACCCTCGTAATCTGGACCTTGAAACGACGCCTCGGTCTTGCCAACGGCCTCTTTCCTTCCGACTTCCCAATCACGATGGAATATGAACTTTATTTTTCAACATTACCCAGTGGACCGAATTTCAAACTTCCCAGTCAAAATTAAAAACGGTATATTTTATACATAACTTAAAAGTTATTTACAAATGTAGAGCTTGTCTGTATATTGGATGAATATGTAGATGCTAGGGGCAAGAATTTTATTTTTATTCTATGGCTAAAAGTGCTAGTACGTTGATTACGTCTTCTCATAGTGAACTATTAAGGGTAAGTTCTACAATCTGCGGCTAAGCTTCTGGCCAGGGCTAAGTTGAGGCCAAGTCTCATTTTGCGTACTCTCATTGGGCAAAATATGACTTGGCCTCAACTTAGCCCTGACCAGAAGCTTAGCCGTCGATTGTGGAATTGACCCTAAGGGTCCTCAGTATCCACAGTGTGTGTGTGTTTTCATATTTTTGAAGATACTGGAAAGTGACAAGCAATAATGACATGTTGGAAAGCGGCCCCAATAATACTTGTGAATGTGTATAAAATCAACCTGACATTTGACCTAGTGCTAGAAAAGCTAATTTTAGTATGAAAGTACAGTATCACTAGACGTTTACGAAAACTATTAAACTGTTCAAAATGTCGCATTTTCAATCCAATATGGCCGCCCAAAGTATTTTACTAAACAGCTCGTGCTTCAAAACCGAGATTTGGTATAAAGAAATTTAAATCATTTGACCTACAACTTGATTTTATATATTTTAAATGAGTATTTGGCGGCCATGTTGGCTTCAAGGTGGGGACATTGTGAATAGTTTGTAATGTTTTCATAACCTGCTAGTGATAATGCACATTTATATTAAATCTCGGTTTTGCAGCACGAGCTGTTTGGTAAAAGGCTTTGGGCGGCCATATTGGATTCAAGATGGGGACATTTTGAACAGTTTAATGCCTTTCGTAAACGTCTAGTGATACTGTACTTTCATACCAAAATTCGTTTCTCTAGCACGAGGCCTTTTGCAACATTTCGATCCAACAAATGTGTTTTATTTGGAAATACATCAGTCTGCAAAATATTAAGTCAATCTGTCAACGGGAATTGGGTGAGAAGTTGCTTGCAAAAGTTGATGGGAATGACCTTTGGGCGGCCATATTGGATTTAACCCTTGCTGTCGGAACGGCAGATTTTGGCAGTATTCATTCGTAATCCTCCTCTATCTAACTATATGCGCAGTTCCCGGATCCCCGATTGTTGGGAGAGAACCTTTACTTGTGAGACATCTCAAGTCTCCTTGGCGATTTAATTTCTGATGCTTGATATTAGTGGAACAGAAGAAATAAGCAACATATAGAAAAGATGTGTCACATCTCTGGACAGTTTTCTAGTGTTCGCTTCTCGGACTTCCTTAAGATCTTTCCTCCTGACTTCGTGAGCCTCCTCCCTAACTAGTCTATCGTAAGGAAAGCATTTGAAACAATCCTTGAATAAATATTTTGTGGACACTAGACGGTGTGTAGAACCACAGATACACCTGCTCAAACAAGCTGTCCATTTCCACTGCGTACGTGTCAAACCCATCCGAATTGATGTCATATATGAGCGATGGCTTGCAGAATGACGAAGAAATGTTTTATGAGATGCTAATATCTGCACAACTGGTCGGACTTTTTGGCAAAATTTTCTGTCAATATTAGTATGCCTTCACTTCCTCCTAATTTTGGTTGATCCACCTGCAGCTCCATTTCCTCTCGAAACCATATCTGTATTTCACTTTTTCCTCTCTACTTGGAATTTTATTTATGTTTTTCCTCTCTACTTCTGACCGGGACCGCGCTCCTGCCATGTATTGGGGGAAGGTTGAATTCTTTAGGTAACCAGTCAGAACACTTCTTCAGAATCGGATCTTTGTTCCATTTGACCTGTTCCATCTGAGAGATTCTACAAAGAAAAACCTTCTAGGAGTTTCAGCTGTTTCCTGTGGAACTAAGTCAAGTATATCCTTCGTTAAGTCTGAATTTTTCACCATGCAAAGTATATGCTCAGTGAGGTGTACCCGTTGTTCGCCCCTTTAACATCCTCTTTTCCGTTTAGGATATTGAATAAATCTCAACGAGCGAACGTCTTGGTCAAATTTACCTCGCCGCACAAAAAAATAGTACGTAATTACTTCAAAAGTAGTATAACGAACCAATAATATTTGACAAAGTCATAACACAAATTAGAATATATGTACATAACAATGGTCTATGAAACACCACATTTTTCGAACAGGGGACAAGTAGGGACAGGTGGAGTTAATCTGTCTATGAAATACTGTATTAATCTATTCATATGCTTCAGCAGACGCAAAATTTTGTAGCTCTACACGAAGCTTGGGTTATAAGATAAAAAATGCAGTACGAAATGGAGTGTACGCGTATTTTGAGTAGGGTAGGGTGGGGTAAAATGTGTATAATTGAAACCAACCTTTGTTCTCAGCATGTAGAAATTTCTTTCCCCTACCCACTAACAAATCTGCATCCCAGAATAATATTGTCAACTTCAGTTTGGATACACTAATTGTCGGCACCACCACGCTTCATTGCAGTAGAAGCCTTTTTGTTCTGTAAAGTGTAGGTGAGGGAAATTTAAGCCTTCAGAAACTTTGCTGTAGAAACAAGCAGGGCAATCGAAAAAAAAGTGATTATTTCACATTCGATATGTTGTACATAAGTCACTAATGTTTGTGCAAATAAAAATATTGACTTACTGTTTAGTGGTAAGGCAGTAATAAGCAAAAACCAAAATAGGGTAAAACGGGTATACTCATTTCTGATCAATGGAGTAAAATGGGTATATCAAAAATGAGGCTTTGAAAATTCTTTTACAAGTTTAATACTAAGTGAAAATGCTGTTTTGTCCTGTCTCATCAAGAAACTTGATTCACTGAGCATTGTTTTAGTATGTGTGTAGACAAAACCTTTACCTAAAAGTCTGTTATCCAGATACTGGTGATATAGGCCCACAAGTAGATATATCTCAAATTCTTAGAGTTATGCCAACACCAGCCTTGAGTAACCGTTGAATCTTTTTATTTGCTTAATCCATGTGGGTTTCTTACAAGTAGCCTAGGCTAGTATTTTCTAGCACCCTTTTGTTTTGCTTTACATGTATCAGTGTTGTAGTGTAGGCCTAATGTACTAAAATACAAAACAATTAGGGACTATTTATGTTTGTTCACGTGTATATAACTCTTGTCATAGTTTCGACACGTGAAAAATATTTTACAACCTTTGTTCTAAAACAAATGCAATTTACTTTGGTTGTTTTTCTCGTAAAGGAACAGAAAACCAGTTTTGAAGAGGTCTTGATTGTACGCAATTTTCCCATCAAGAGTGGAAGGATAAAACATTCACTGGCCATTGAAACGTAATGAAGAAACACACATACCGATTTTACCCCATAATTTCATTATTCTTACAACATCAGTGATGCCCAACCTACAGCCCGCGAGCCAGATCCCAAAAACATATTTTAATTCTTTGATTCTGGTCTCTTGCTATTTTTACGAACATTAATTGTCTGTCTATGAAAAGAATTTTCTTACGTTTGCGATATTAATGTTTAAAAGCTGCAAGTAAACGACGCGTGCGATACGATTCTACTCAGTGTTCGAACTGATAAAAACAGTAAATTTGAACCCGTGTACTACAGGAATAAAGTGGAATTCGAAAAGTGACAAAGATATCGTTGTTCTTCTTATGATGTCAGGAATTTATGTGCTAAGTTTGGCTGTTGAATTATATCTCTGATTTCGAAACAACAAAATTTAAATTTTTATTTTTTATTTATTTATTTATTTTTTTTATTTTATTTTATTTTTTTTAAAAAAATGCAATTTCTGTTACTTGTGCAATTCAGCAGCTAATTTTTCCGTACAATGTATTGCTTTAGGTCCTTTCGAATGGACACTCCACACCTCTCAAACCTTTCACCTGGTTTCGCTATATCGACGAT
>JAGDQP010029069.1:0-19728 GCA_022664845.1 Lepisma saccharinum
TTTTTTGATTGCGAGGGGTTCTTGCACTAAACCCATAAGAATACACAGAGCTACTTAAGATGGCCTCATGACCTTAATTTCTGCACTGTAGCTTCGTAACTTGGTTCCTATGTCCTTTCCGAATGGAACGCCAAGGTCAAGTTTGCTCTTTTATCACCCAACCCTCTTTTCGTGATCCAAATAGGAGCCCCCTTCACTGTTTTCAATATGTATGTGCAAAACACACACACACACATTGACACTGTGAGTTCAGTACGTTGTGAGGAACAAGACAGCAAGAACTGGTGGGAGAAATGAGCGCATGCGCAGTTAAGTGTCTGTTAGATGATGCGTCAGGTTTGCCAACGTCTATGCGGATTCCAGTAAAGGCATGGCATGAGTGAAAAAAGCTATACACCTTTATACGATTAGCGAGGGCAGCGCCACGCACGGAATGTTCGGGAACTTAAACTATACATTTTGTATGCACTTTTATATCAAATGGGATCCCGGATCCAATTTTACAAGCGAAGTTTTTTGAGATACTTGGACGTTGTAGAGTACGAATAACACGGCTTGTAAAGTAAGACCCGAATACGGATTTCAGAAACACCGGGGTCCCATAATGACGGCAAACAGTAAATGTAAGTGAGTCGCAATGAAAGTGGGATGTATATATATATATATAGAGAGAGAGTTCGAGGGCCAAGACCAAAATAACAACTGGCGAATGAACCATGAAAACAAATACGGAACGCTTTGTTCATGCAACCTATTGAAGGTTGAATCTCACAATCTGTCTTTGGCAACTCATGAATCTGATAGATTACACCAAAGATATGAGCAAAAAAAGTCTGTTCCTGGAAAATTTGTTGAAATGGACTTGGCCCGATGTAGGCAACTGAGCGGCTCAAATATAATGTAAATAAAACGGAAAATGTACTTTTTGGCGATGCTGTGATGGAAGAACCTTTACCAACAAAGCGGATATTTATTCATAAAGTAATAAAGGTGAACGGCCCATGGAGATGTATGGAGGTGAAGCTCCACATACTCTCGACCTAAGGTACAAAGTGAGTTGGGTAATAAGTCCCACAATAAACCGCCTTTGCGTTCCCAAGGTGCCAAGAGTAAAAAGGATACTCTGGTTATCTGGTACTCAATTTGATAAGAGGCTGATTGTACCTCAGAACGGGAGGCATCAGAACACTGCGAGAAAAGTCTCCAGTGTCCTGGCCGGAATAATAATAGTAAGAAAATTGGCCTCAATGGGATTTGAACTTCCAATCTTACAGCCACTATCTAACACCTTGTCACTAAGCCAGACGACCAACTGCGAGAGTACTTCTTCGAAATGGATTCTTTCGTCTAGCCAGTTACTCGGAGAAACTTCTGAAAAAATTCTTGTATATATCTTACTATGGACGTTTACTGGTACCACTTTGCACCGAAAATAATTCTTCAGATTTTCTGCTGGATTTTCCTAGCTAAATGAAATAAATTTCACAGTACGGTTTCTTCTATTGATGTCCCTTGCGGTAAAAAAGTAGGATACAAATTAGACTCGTACAAACTAGTTTGCTTATATAAATGCAGCAAAAATGATTAACATGAATTTTAGTAGAAATTGTCTCTTCGAATGCTGAGTCCTTACAAGCTGTTGTTTAAAGCTTCGAAGTGTACGAAAGCTGAGAGTGCGAGCAAAATCGTACTATATATAGCATAGGTATAATTCATATCATGTAGCTCCAGAGATAAATATGCACAAAGGCTGGGAGTGATTGAACAATTATGCACAAAGGTTGCACAATAGATTGATACAGTTTTTAATCACAATTGCTTTTGTAGGGATGCTGCCATTTACTTAACATAGGTGTAATTAATGAGCTGTAGTTCCCAAGCTAATTGTGGACAAACGTAGCCAGTGAGTGCACAAAAGAATGAAATGCTTTTTAAACAAATTTGCATTGATATTGATACTGACGTTTACTTAGCATAGGTGTGATTAATGTTACGTAGCTCCCAAGCTAATTGTGCATAAATCTTTGAAATGCGTGACAATGTACACAATATTGAGATGTTTCTAACCAAATTTGCATTTGTAGGGATGCTGCCGTTTACTTATCATAGGTGTAGCTACCGAGCTAATTGTGCACAAACGCTGGAAGTGCTTGCAGGAACGATGTACAAAAGATTGAGATGGTTTTAACGAGTTTGCGTTTGCAGAGATGCTGTCGTTATATTAGGATCCCTATAAACATTATGTTGTAGCTCCAGAGCTAAATGTGCACTAAGGCTGGGAGTGAGTGCACAAACGATACACAAAAAATGAGATGGTTTTTAACCAAATTTGCGTTTGTAGGGATGCTGCTAATTATTCAGCATGTGTAATTAATGTGGTGTAGCTCCCGAGCTATTTGTGCACAAAGGCTGGGAGTGCGTACATAATCGTGCACAAACGATGTACACAATATTCAGAGGTTTTTAAACAAATTTGAATTTGTAGGGATACTGCTGTTTACTCAGCATAGGTGTAATTAATGATATGTATCTCTCGAGCTAATTGTACACAAAGGCTGGGAATTCGTGCACAATATTACAAAAACTATGCACAAAATATTGAGATGGGTTTTAACCAAATTTGCATTTGTAGGGATGTTGCCATTTAATTTGCATAGGTGTATCAATGAGCTGTAGCTCCCGAGCTATTTGTGCACAAAAGCTGGGGGTGCGTACACAATCGTGCACGAACGATGCACACAATATTGAGATGTTTATAACCAAATTTGCGTTTGTAGAGATGCTGCTGTTTACTTAGCATAAGTGTAAATGATGATCTATAGCTCCCGAGCTAGTTGTGCAGAAAGGCTGACAGTGCCTGCAGAATAGTTCACAAACGATGCACGAAAGCTTTAGATGGTTTTTAACCAAATGTGCGTTTGTAGGAATGTTGTCGTTAACTTAGCATCCCTTTAAACAATATGCTGTAGCTCCCGAGCTAATTGTGCACAAACGTTGGGAGTGCGTGCAGAATCGTGCACAAACGATGCATAAAAGATTGAGATGTTTTTAACTAAATTTGCGTTTATAGGGATGGTAAATTAATAGAAATCTGAGAATAAATTTCAGGGCACGGACGTACGAATGGATTGAGCGGAATCATAAGGGATTTGGTTTCTAAAGCTATGCTATTAGTGGACCTAAAATATACGAATAGTTACTTTGTATTGTAAGAAAATATGTTTGGAAAATAAATACAATATAGAAACAATGCGGTCCTTGACGTCTGAAAAAGCACCGTGGCGGCGCTCTGACTCCATACACCCCTGGACAGAAGTGTACTTCCGTGACATACATAAGTGAAACACATTGTCCTGATATGCAGCCAAACATGAGGGATATTAAAAGAATAACGTTCTTTGTCCTCGAGCTGTGACTTCACAGCTGACTTGAGAATTATTTTATCTTACGCGTCACACCGAGGGCGTTGGCCAGTATAATCTCCCAAAATTTTTAAAGTACCGGATCGTAAGACAAGGATTTCAGGGAGCCTTAAGGGATGTAAAACAAGTCTGAAATTTCGAAAACGGGCCAAAATTAGGGTGACCAGACATAATATTTATAAGAGTATTATACTCTTTTAGATGTTAAAATACTCGATACTCTTTTCTATCCGAGAATATCTTCAATCATACTATTTTTCTAATCTTTATAACTTTCAACGCGCATTGTAGTTGAATGACTTGGAAAATTATACATTCAGAAAACATTATACAAGATATATAGTTAAAAATAATCATAAACACTCTAATGAGAAAGAGAAGAAACCCACTGGACTTTCAAGTGCATTTTTAACTGTAAAGCTGTGTCAATATCACTTGAAGTGCTGTGGTGTTTAACGATTTTTTCCATTGATTTTTGGAGCATCTACTAACTTTTCGAATGACGATAGATGAACTAACTCTGTCTATGACGGACGTTGATTAGATTATGACGTAGGCCAAAAATTGTTCAATGAATGAGAGATATCAAAGCAGCTACAGATTGGAATAATCGTTTTTATAAACTGGAGGGGATGGTATATAAGCTATAACAACAGCTGAGGTTTTATTCTACACTTGGAACTTCTCAGGACAGCATAAATTAATGCTTTTCCATGTTCTTCCTGCCTTATGAGTTATATTGTTAGTATTTACAAGAATTCGACATTACCTTCGTATACTACTACCAGAGTAATTTGTGAAACTGACACCGCTTATGCAATTATATGTCGAAATATTACGTCATTTGTGACGATGTTGTCGTGATCTTGAGCGGCTCTATTTCGAAACTATATATCATTTTGAAATTCTTTAGGGAGCTTTACTTTTGTTTTGATGCAGGCCGGATGGCCGTGCGGTCTTCGGCGGTAGGCCAACGGCTCGAAGGTCCGGGATTGGAGTCCCGGCAGGGGCATGCGTGTGAATTTTAACAGCTAAGGGCCGAATCGTGACGGGCCGAAGTCCAAAGTTACCAGAATGGCCCATATAAAAATAAAGTTATTTATCTTGTGTTTATATGAAAAACTACCTTCGGAAGTTTGCACTATTTTTTCAGGGACAGCTCCTGAAATAATGCTTTAATGCTTGTTATACTGTATTTTGCCAAAAAATTCTTGTCACCCCAAATATTATTTACTCTTTCCTATCCGAAATTATCACCAATTATACTATTTTCATTTTCTTTCTAACTATTATCGTATTCTGTAATTGAATGTTTTGAAAATATGTAAATTCTGAACACATTATACTTAAATATCACTTAATTTGATGAGAGAAAGAGTGCATATACTAGATTTTAAATTATTTTTTTTTAACTTTAAAGCTGTATCAATATAATTTTAAGAGCTGTGGCTATTTATTGATGTTTTATAGCGATCTTAGTAGCATGTACTGACTTTTCGAAGAACGTTAGGTTTTGGGTCGCCGAATTTTCTGTCACGGTTTGTGTCCTGCGTTTATGTGGCGCATTTTTGGGTCATTGTTCTGCCGTAGTGGTTTTCGTCTGTGGCTCTTTTCGTACGTCGCTATTTCTGTGCATCTGTAGCGGTATTTATCTGTGACTGAATTTGGGTGTAGCTGCTTTTGTGCGTCGATGTTTTTGCAGCGCTACTTTTGCCTGTCTGTCTTTTTGTGCGTCGGTGATTTTAAGAAGCTGTTATCCTGCGTCGCTGTTATTGTTTGTTGCTCTTCTTGCCTAACTCGATGACTGGTTCTTGCTTTTTTTGTGCGTCGCAGGTTTTGTCGTCGCTGTTTTTGTCTGCCGCTGTGTTCGTACGTTGATGTTTTCGTCGGGGTGTTTGGTCCGCAACTTTTTCAGCCCCGATTTCGATGTCGCGGTATTTGACTCGCTGAATTATCTGAAGCTGCTTTTTTCGTTACTGCTTTTACCTGTCCCTTTTTTCGTCTGTCGTCATTTCTGTGCGTCTGGGATTTTCACTTCTTATTTTTGACTGACGCCCTTTTATATGTCGCTGTTTTTGCCTGTTGCTGCCTTCCGATGTCGCTGCTTTGTGCGTTGCGAGTTTGGTATGTCGCTTTTTATGGCTGTCTCGATTATGATCTGTCGCGGTATTCGTGCGTCTTGGTTATTGTTTGTCGCTGTTATTGCTTGCCACGGTTTCTGCTATTTTTGTGCGTCGCAGCTTTTGTCGTCGTTATTTCTGTTTGCCGCAGTATAGGGTGTTGTTGTCCCTGTTCTGTGAGCCGCGACTTTAGGTCGCGGTTATTACTAGTCGTGTGGTTGTTGGGCGCAGTATTTTCTTCCGTGGGTTTTGCCTGACACTTTTCTGTATGTGATTGTTTTTGCCTAAAGCGGATTTGAATGTCGATATATTTGTGTGTCACAAACTTGTGCGTTGTGGTTTTGTATTTAGCTCGTATTGTGAATTGCGGTTTAGGTCTGGAGTGCGGTTTTCATGCGTCGCAGTTTTTGTATGTATCTGATTTTGTGCACTGTGGTTTTTGCGCGTCGCTGTTTTTACCTCACGGGGTTTTGGGGTTGCTGTTTTGTCAGTTGCGCTTTTGCCATCCTTATTTTAGTCTGTGGCATTTTTACGCGTCGCGGTTTGTGGATGACGCAGTTTTGTGCTTCGCGGTTTCTGACTTTAGCCGCTTATGCCTGTCGCGGTTTTGATTTGATGCGGGTTTTATGTTTCGCGATTTCGTCTGTCGCGGCTTTGTCTGTCGTTGTTTTCGTCTGTCACCCATTTTGTGCGTTGAGGTTTTTGACTTTTACTCTTCTTGGGCGTCGCGGTTTTGTCTGTCGCAGTCTTTGTCTGTTGTTATGTTTGTGCGTTGCGGCTTTTGCATATATATATATATATATATATATATCATATTCAGCCGTTTTCTATCCACTGCTGGATGAAGGCCTCCCCCTTTTCTTTCCACATATCTCGGTCTGCTGATATCCTCATCCATGTAGCTCCTGAATAATTCTTGATTTCATCTATCCAACTTACATTTGGATGTCGGTTCGGTCGTTTCTTTTCTCTAGGAATCCACAGTAGTACATTTGTCGTCCACCTTCCATCTGCTCGTCTAGCTATGTGACCGGCCCATCTAAACTTCATCTTCTTCGCAGTCTTGGTTACATCCTCTACCTTTGTTTGTGCGCGAATCCATTCATTTCTCTTCCTGTCCCTCCTGGTTATTCCTACCATGCACCTCTCCATTGCTCTTTGTGTGACTCTCAATCTTTGAGTCGCTTGCGCATTCAATGTCCAAGTTTCGCAACCGTACATCATGACAGGTAAGACACATTGATTATAAGCTTTACGCTTCAGACACATTGGAAGTTTGCTTTTGAAAATAAAGTGTAGTCTTCCAAAAGAACTCCACGTCATTTTACATCTTCTATTTATTTCATCAGTGAACATTGCATTCGATGTTTTAAGCTGGCCTAGGTAAACATACTCATCAACTATGCCTATTCTCTCTCCGTTAATCTTCACTGCCTTCTTTGCAGCATGTTGGTTGTACATTACTTTTGTTTTACTTGAGTTCATTTTAAGGCCTATTTTCGAACTCTCGTTACTCAGTTCTTCCATTCTGGTTTGTAGTTCTTCTGCACTTTAAGCAAACAGGACTATTTCATCAGCGAACCGTAGGTGATGAATATATTCGCCATTAATTTTAATTCCAACTTCATCCCAGTTTAAATTCTGGAACACTCTCTCCAAGACCGCACATAACAGTTTCGGAGAAATTGAATCTCCTTGCCTTACCCCTTTTCCAACTTTAAATTTTTCACTGTCTTGATGCAGCCTAATGACAGAAGTGGCAGTCGAGTAAATATTTCGAAGTAACTTGATGTATGCACTTTCGATGCCTTGATGTTCAAGTGATTTAAGTACTGCTGACAAGGAGACCGAATCGAAAGCCTTTTCAAAATCTATGAATCCCAAACATAGTGGAGGTTCATATTCATTAGTCCTTTCCATAACTTCATTCAATGTTTGTATGTGGTCCATTGTGCTAAATCCATGACAAAATCCGGCTTGTTCCCTTAACTGATTAAAATCTAAGTTTCGTTCAATACGATTCAAAATAACTTTGGTGAACATTTTTAAAGAACTGACAGTAAACTAATTGGTCTGTAGTTTTCGACGCGTTCGTTGTCCCCTTTCTTGTATAACAAAATGATAACGGCATTGTTCCAACTTGAGGATATTTCTCTCTTCCTCAGGCACATAGAGAATAATTTAGCACGTTTCTCTTTCATTTTTCACCTCCCCATTTAAACATCTCTGCTGTGAGTCCATCTTCTCCTGGTGATTTTCCGTTCTTCATCCCTCGAAGTACTTTATCCACTTCTGCTTTCATTATGTCTGGGCCATCAACATCAATTTCTTCTGAATCTTCATTTCCTAGCTCTTCCTCGGAGTAGTACAATTCTCTGTATAAATTTTCAAATATGTTTATAATTTCTTCCTTATTTCGTGTTACGGTCCCGCCTGGTCTCTTAACTGCAATTATTTGCTTTTTCCTACCATGAGCTGCTGTTTGGCTTTCTTCAGGCTCTTGTTTTCCTCGATTGTATTTCTAACAAGATTTTTGTTATATCTTCGTACATTCTCTCTTGTTTTCTTTCTTATGGTTTTATTTAGTTCTGTGTACTCAATCCTCTTTATGAAATTTTACTCTTCTCTCATTTCCCTTATTTTCTTCATCAAGAGCTTAGTTTCTTCTGAGATTTTGCTCTCTTTTTTCTTTCTGGTACCTGCTATCTCCTTGGCTGATTTATTATTATCTCAGTCAGTATTTTATTTCTGCTATCGATGTCTTTTTCATCCTCTAACTCTTCCAAGGTGCTGAATCAGTTGCTTAGTTCTATCTCGAATGTCTGTCTGTGTTTTCCAAGATTATCCAGATCTAAAACTGACGGTTTTCCTCTGATAAGCTTCTTTCTCTCTAGTCTAGTATTTAGTTTCAGCTTGCATCTCACCATCCTATGATCACTCGAGATTTTGACACTGTTTAGAACATACACGTCTCGCACAATTGTAGTGTTATTTGATAGAACATAGTCTATTTCGCTTTTGGTCCCATTTGTCCTTTCCATGTCCACTTTCTCTAGGGCGGTTTCTTGAAAAATGTATTGGAAATGAACAGTCTGTTGGCTTTAGAGAATTCCACTAACTTCTCTCCTCCCTTGTTTCTTTTGCCAAATCCAGTTTCCCACTCTCGTGTCACTGCTCTGCTTGGTTCCCACTTTAGCATTGAAGTCTCCCATTACAATTTTGTAATGCGATTTGCTACTGTAAAAAATCTTCTGGATCTCCTCGTATAGGTCTTCGACTTCCTCCTCCGGGTGCGAGGTTGTTGCAGCATACACTTGTATAATTTCCATACTGTATCTCTTGTTAATCTTTATTACTACCCGTGCGATTCTATCTGAAATTCCTTCAATTTCTGTGATTCGTGACTTCAGGTCTTTATTAATTATAAAGCTAACGCCTATATATATATATATATATATAATTTGGTATTATTTAGATTCATTTAAAGAGTGTCCATATACCTTTACGATCGGAAATTATGACCGTCTCCCGAGTGTTTTAATTCGGTAAAACGGGGGAGTGTGACCGGCTTCTGACCAGAATATTCTGTAAATACATCTTATCAAGATAGTACAGAGGCAAAACTATTGTTATGTAATGTATTTGCAAAAGAATTCCGTGAATAGATTAATTATTTGAGTCCTAAGTTATAGTAAAAGGAACATCACGCCACGGTTATGCGTGTTAACAAACGGAAATTAATGTTTCTTATGCAACATAAAAATAATAACTTTAATAACTTTTACGCACTAAAAAAAATCTAAAAAGTAAATAATCATAACCAAACCGTAGAAAAAATAAGCCAGTCAATGTGCTAGTGTTAAAGTAGATTTTGTCAAGCCAATTCCAAATTGTTTGACTGGTTGTCAATCCAGAATAGACAAATAGGTTTGCTAAAAGCAATTTCAGTTTTATTCATATTAATAGGAGGAAGTTTTTTTTTTAGAAAACATTGTTCTCTCTTTAAAAGTAGGTTTGGTTACTAGTTTATCCGCAAGCATTCCATTATGTGTAAGTTTAATATCTACTCTCTTTCTTGTATTTTACATAGTTTTCCAAATACAGTATTAATTGCGAGTTTATAAATATCCTTTTCAAAATTTCTATTGAAGATCTTACTAACAGATTTTAAATGAAACGAACATTAATTTTGATGCATTACAGTTTTTCATCTGCTGCAAATAACATTTTACAAACAGGTAATTAAAATTTTTAATTTTTATCGCATATGAGTTTTTAGCTATATCAGTTTTTAACTATATCACATTAGCCTACTTGTTTTTAGCTATATCGCATTAAGAGCGAAGAGGAAGTATATGCATGATAATTACGTACATTGAGAGTATAAAGTAAATACTACGCTTCGAAATAGGTGAGATGCGTCAGGCCCACTGATTCTATCAGACTTTCTTGTGGGGGTGTCTCTTCCTCAAAATATCAATGCACCCCCACAAATGTGTATAGAAACCGTGAAAAATTCACTTATACCCTCCCAATTTTGACTTTACACCCTCTCAAACTGAAATTCCTGGCAAAATCCCTGGCCGAACGATATGTCTTATAAGGTTTTCGTAAATGATCTTGCCCCACAAGCAAAAACTGAAATGACTCCACTCCACAGGCCGTACTTTATATTTGTAACGTCACAAAATAAGCCAAAACATTATCACACGAATTCTCTCTTTTCTTCCTTATCTTTCATCCCTTTAACTGCATACAAAATAAATAATTTGCCTATGCTGTCTAAATGACAATGATGTAGAAGTAATATTGTGCAAATAATTTATTATGGGTAACCAGGCAATAACAAACTAATGATAATTTGATAATAAGACTCACACACAAGCTGAGGTTCTGTGAGTCGAAATGTTATGTATATTTGTAATGTACAAAAGTTTAATAAATTTCAAATTTCAAATTTGAGTCCCATTTGTGCATCTGAAATTCCTGGAATTCGAGATCAGGGACAGGGATTACTTGGGGAATTTTTATGTGTCGTTCTAGAAATTAAATAGAATGCATGTGTAAATTTTGGTTTACGTTATTTTCTGGAAGTCTTGCTCCGAATTCTATCTAATGTGACTTGGTTAAACTGAAAAGTTTTGCCACTAAAGTTCGCTTCACGAACGCTTAAATTTGTCATAATAATTCGATCTCTTCTAAGTGTTTTGGTATTTATGACATAAATTATTTGTTTACCAAATAAAGGGGCAAGTTAGCAGTCATTGAATCCTTCTGCAAAATGCGAAATAATATGTTTAAGTTAATCAATAAATATTATTTAGAAATTAACTACGTTTATTAAATACTTTGTCTTCACCTGAAAGTTGCTGTCTTGTTGCTTCGTGCAGTATACACTAAACCATGTATAGAGGTATTGTTCAAGTATTCCTCCATAACTTACTTTTTTCAATTCTTTAAGCAGGTTTTTCAATCCATAATGACATTGTATTACCTAGAAAGAGAAACACTTTTCAAAAAAGGAAATACATTTAAACGCTAGTTAAAAATAAGTCTATTACTTCCGTCTTACTCACAAAACATTGACAAACCTCACTTACTACATGATGCGTCCATTTCCAAAATGGTCCTTGTCAAAATAATAATAATAATAATAACTTGTGATATTGGCATTGCTTATATAATTTTATCATATTCTTATACATTGGACAGATTTTGCGATTCCAAACAGTCTCCAAAATCATTTAGCTATTGTAAGGGATTAAAGGACAGTATCATAATGAACAGTAAAAGTTGTATCTATGTTTATCTTTTCCATTAATGTTTGCAGTAAGGTAAATTATTCACAAGCCTCTCCAATTTTGTCAGATTTTCAGAGCTCCACATTTGTCCTAGCTTTTAAGAGTAAGAAATGCGTCTGTATAACAAGTTTTTTTTTTTTTGGTCAATTTTGCAAACGTTTATGGCGGTTGGAGAAGGCTCCGTTTGGAAATAGACGTTTCCTAAATGTATTTGTCAATGTTTCTATATATTTGTGTTAACTTTTCTATCCCCAAAATGTGTGGCACCTTCCTTCAATTCACTGTATATAACGTATAAATGAAAATGGCATAAGACTGACTACATGTAGTAATCCCAGAGTGCAATTAGGAAGGCAGAAATCTACATAATTTTTTTTTTTTTTCAAGAGAGTAAAATGAAAAGTACATTCCTGTTGGTACTTCTCTGTTTGAGATATGAAGTGTTCCTTTAAATATTTCTGGTTTGAATTAATATGAAAACGTGAAATAGGACGATCCCGTATAAATTTAAATATATTACGTATCGAAAACATAGAGTCAAAGTCATAGGGACAAATGGATATTTCTAAGCGAATGATATAACCTGCCACTTTTAGAGTCAAAGTCATAAATTTTCCCACCGGTGTTCATGACAAATCCAACTCTGTATCCGTGTATAACATATCTTTGTAGAACTTGTGACTACTGAGATCTAGTAGGGACACACATTCAGAATACTAAGCGTTTGGAAAAGACCTCCGCGTTTTAGTCACATTCATAATTTTTCGCATTGTTCCACATCATGACAAAATCATCTGATAATATCTGTAGGACTTGTAGTTACTGTGATCTGGGAGGGGAAAATGGAGAATACTAAGCGACTGGGAAGGCCCCGCAAGCTGTATGTTAATTCGACAGGCTGCTGGGGGCAGGAAATGTTTAGTTTGTTCACATGTCTAATAAGACTCGTCGTTGAAACATTATTTGGTCTTGTCAAAGTTGTATGTCGTGTGCATGAGCATATGGTGTTGAAGGTATAGGAAAAGATACCTTGAAATATTGGCAAAACGTGATTCTGTTGTGTTGCACATGTGAGATAAATTATGTAATGTCTATTAACAAAAAAGTATCTAAGCATGGCTATCTAGCTATTTGCAGTTATTCATTTACAAGTATCGGAGTAAGACAGTGGCATGTTGTTAAGGCTTGCTTATGTTGCGAAGACATTTAAATTCCACGATTGTATAAGTAATTGCGTAGTGTGTTTAAATTATTATTCGTCCCTTGTTAAAAAACTTCATTAAAGGATCTGGGCTTACGATTTTGAAGTTCGCATTCAATAATAAATACTCTGATATAGAATGAGCTCCCGATGGTATATCATTGTAGACTGTGTTTCGTTAGGTTAGTAGGCTCGTCAGTTTGATACTATTTTGTTATGTAACGACTTGGAAATATATTTAACCTTACCTAAGCTGCACACGTGCTTTATATAAATTAACAATTAACTATACTGATATTTAAATAGAAAATGGTTTATGGATCCTCACTGTTGGACTTCTAGTTACTGAGATTTAGGAGGAGAACAAATGCAGATTACTAAGCGACAGGAAAGGGCCTGCCAATTTTAGTTAAACTCATAGTTGTCCCCACCGTTTCAGACCATTACGAATCTAAGTGTGTATGTTTTATCTTTGTGTAACTTCTAATTACTACGATCTAGGGAGGCAAAGAAACATAGAGATGGAGAGTACTAAACGATTGGAAAGGACCTTCTATTAAGTATATTACGAATCCATAGGTGTATGGCTCATCTTTGTAGAACTTGTAGTTTCTGAGAAATATAGGCGGGGCACAAGTGGAGCGTACTAAGCGACTCAAAAGGACCTGTTAATTTTATAATTTTCCCCACCGCTTCAGACCATTATGAATTATATGGTTTATCTCTGTGTAACTTCTAATTACTAAGATCTATGGGGACAAAGGAACATACAGATGGAGAATATTAAACGATTGGAAAGGACCTGCTAACTTTAGAGTAAAAACGATAGGTTATTCCATGGTTAGAGTCCATAATGAATCATGGATGTATGGCTAATCTTTGTAGAATTTGTAGTTATTAACATTTAGGAGGGGCACAAATGCAGAGCACGAAGCGAATCAAAAGGACGTATTAATTTTATAGTAAAACTGATAGTTTTCCACACCGTTTCAGACCATTAGGAATCTAACATTTTATGGTTTATCTCTGTGTAACTTCTAATTACTAAAATCTAGTGGGACAAGAAAATAAACAAATGGAGAGTACTAAACGATTAGGAAAGCACCTGCTAGTTTAGAGTAAAAATTTAAGATTATTCCATGATTTGAGACCATTACGAATCCATAGGTGTACGGCTTATCTTTGTAGAATATTTAATTACAGAAATTTAGGATGTAGACAAACGGAGAATACTAATCGATTCAAAGGAACCTGTAAATTTTAAAGTCAAACTGATGGTTTTCCCCACCATTTCAGACCATCAAGAATCCAATGGTGTGTCGTTCATCTTTGTGTAACTTGTGATAAGTGAGATCTAAGGTGTAGGGGCAAACATATATGGAGAAAACTAATACATCGGAAAAATAGAGAAAACTAAGAAAATGAAAAGGATCTGCCAGCTTTAGAGTAAAAGTCATGGTTTTCCCACCGTTTGAGATCATTGCAAATCCAATGGTGTATGTCTCAACTCTGTCAAGCTGCTATTTGCTGAGATCTATAAGGGGAACGGACATACAGACAGGGCAAATCCTAGGTATCTCCCTTATTCACTGACGTTCATACGGGTGCGATAATTAGAAAATAGTACTTATTGCGTTAGTGTCAAACAACATGCTGTGCAAGGAGAAATATATAACATTAATACAAGAATATCAAATAACGTGAGAGTTTCCTATTGTTCTATACTGAAACACGATATTGACATTTTCAATCGATTGCTAAATTGATTATAAATTTTGTACGAAGCAACCTTGACCGCTTTCAGTTATTGATTTCGATTTCGATTTCTTGCTCAATGTTAAACACAAAGTCATGCAAGCGCATTTCTCTTTGTAACATATACGATTGTAATAGTTACTATTATTATTATTATTATTATTATTCACACTACTACTACTACTACTACTAATAATAATAATAATAATCTCAGGGCTTTTGCTTTATTCAAGAATTTGAATCTTACTGTTTCCTTGTAGGGAACAAGGTCTCATGCTTTATTGATTGTTTCTGACAAAGTTTGTACCATGTTGAAACTTTTAATCAACTATTATACAAAATAAATGAATTGCTTTCAAATATACGTTTGTCTATCTTCCTCTTATCAATCTGTATATTTATCTGCATAACTATTTATATATATTGTATGACTTATATCAGTGCTATATTTGCAGCATACACTTTGAATGCATATGACATTACAAATATTAAGTATATCACTAGAAGGTGCCAGCTACAGTATTTATATATATGGATATATATATATATATGTGATGTGGATACTTCGTCAGTTTGCTTATTAATTATATTTTCGGGGTTGGCATTAATGCAAGGTGTAATAAGAAATTTAAATCAAATCATATGTGTAATGTGAACCCTTTTTCAATCACTTATTCATTCAGAGGGTTCTTCAATCGGTCATTCCTTCACGTGTTCAATGATCAAACTTATAATTATGTGTATTACAAATGTATAATATATCCATTATTATACAAATATTGTCTACTGATATTCATAAACCTTTCCTTAGATATTAATTCATTCATTGGTTCGTCTGTTCATTCAGTCTGATGTTTTAATAATATTCATCACTAGACACAGAAAAATCGTTCAAACAAAACTGACTACATGCATTTTATCGCACCCGTTTTCAGTCACAAACGATTAAATATTTTGTTGTAATCGACTACGAGCATTTCTCGTCTAGTCAAATATGAATAATGGATCCAGTCACAGAATGTACGCTCTTTATTCTCTTTAACTAAGGGGCTTGACATCTCAAGTAAACAAAACTTAAAAAAAGTAACGGCAAAAAAATAATAAATATAATGGGTTGTTGTCGATGAATTATTACGATATGCGATCCCTGGACTTACTAATGATGCTTCCATGGGTGACCTGGCTGAAATACTGCAGACCAAGTCAGAAGAAAGTGGAACTTCGAAACTTTGATTGATTGTTTCGTGAAACCTCTTTATAAAATGTTGATTTTACTGGTGTGAAGAGAGAAGGGGATTGGGTGTTACATCTTTGGTTAGTATAGTCAATGTTACCTTATTTTGTGCAGCAAATCACATAAATTACACCCGATATGGATCTTACTATCTGAAGACAAAGCAACAGCTGGCACAAGAAATGTTTTCAAAATTAATGGCTGGTGAACCCGTAGTAATCCACAAGAAGGGTGTCTGGAATGGAATATGGACTGATGAGTTTATCAAAAGTACGTACACGAGGCATGGTCATGGACTTGGTTTGTGTAATTGGATTTGCCCTGCAGACAAAAACGTTGGCCTTATATTCTCTTTCCTTAAACCTTTTTTGGGCAAATTCAGAAAGATGTGGCCGACATAATGAGACTGGAAAATGAGGAGTTGGTTTCCCATCACAAGGAGGACGCAGGTCCACGTATCGATGCTGACTGTGCATATGACGCAAAGATTCGTGAGTTTTTGTCAACGTGCATTGATCCCCTTGAAAGCAAAAGTCATCCACTAAAGGGGTTACTTAATATTGTTAGTAGTCAAATCTTGTTTGACAGTACTCTAAACGTACTGGATGCCGTAAAACTGGGAACACAATAGCTAACTGATTTCGTGTGTGAATAACCAGGAAGCTTTCACCAAACTATTGCCAAGAAAACTAAGACAATGTTAGCAGTTACAAAATCAGTGAAGCAAGGTTCAAGTGATAAACGGGATATGACAATTGATCACAGTGTTACTTATGCTTTTACAATGGGCCAGCTTGCATCATCTCATGACCATGAATTAGTTCCAGTTCCAATTGCTCTCTTTAATGATCTGTATGTATGTATGTTTTTGTATAAGTGTCATTGATTTTTCTATGCAGCTTATTCAAACACAAATATCAATGAACTTGAACTGATACAGAATGATATAGCTGTGTTCTTATAATATTTCTAATTTATCATGTAAACCCTATCGAATTCTTATATATTAAAAGATAATAAAATCACAATAACAATAAATAATTATAAAAATTCAACGAAGCGTGACCAATATATTACATAAAATGATGTATTATATTCTTATGCATTACGCGATGTCACCTCACAGAAAGTACGAACAGCGGATCGACGATATTAAAATGAACGGTTCACATGCACAGTTGCTAATAACAAATGTGTCACTGTTAAAAGTGAATTTCAATAAGACAAAAGCTAAGAGGCCAACAGTTCAGACTTAGAATCCTGTTGCTGTCTACTAGACGAGAAGTGCCCGCCATCACATCCAGAAAAATGGCAACCTTGAAAAGTTATCGCAAATAAATGGAGAAAAATATTTTACGTTATATTATAATCGTTATTAAAGTATTTAATACAAATTATTATATCTTTCTTTTACGCTCCCTATCTTTCATAAAGAAACAATTACTAAAGTATATGTATTCTTTATGTTCAGTGCTGTTGATTTGTATATCTAATGAACGAAATGAAATAACAGAATATCTATTAACTATAACTGGAGTTTAATATAACTTTAGGTGATATCTGATAGTAACATGAAATTTATGTAATCTTCGTGATAACGATGTTGATTTGGCAAAGAAATTTAATTTGGAACAAAAGAACTGCAAAGGATAGAACGATAAATATTTGTTTTCATAAGGTTGGGTCAGTGGTGTATTTAGGTATAACCCGTTTAGGACAGGACATAGAGCTTCAAATTTGAGGGCCAGTGGGAATTTTCAGGCTCTGGTTCCATGTTCATTAAATAATGATTCCACTAGAATTGATTTGACGACAGTGCAGAAGAAGGTAATGGAAATGAAGACTAGTACAATCCATCAGGTAGTTAAAAAAATATACATTAGACACAAGTTTCATAGTCTCTCTTTCGAAACAAATATACGAAAACTATCGTGTAAAAATCTCTCGGAGTTCAAGATTCTGACAGCAATGAATTTGGTTATGGGTAATTAAATCGTCACAAAATAGGTAATGAAATCTTCAGAAACACTGGTATTGAACGCAAATTTCTAAATGAATGTTTTGCATTCCAGAGCTAACCTGAAATCGTGTTGTTTACAAATAAATACTTTCCTGTAACTTACACAAACATTCGATAGGAGACTCTAGAATGTATATTTTTAATCTTGAAACTCTTCTTACTATTTCCCTGAGTAAGGTAGCAAACGAATTGCTCAGCTAAACGATCGTTTTCGCCTTCAAAATGTTGAAACACTACTACGGAACAACTGTCATAAGAAATGTTCAACAGCTGTGCCATTCTGCAAATTAAGAAAGACATTGTCTTGCGAGAACGTAATAAATATCTTCGCCGAGCGAACGGGAAGAAGTAGAAAATTCTATGTACTCTGTGAGTAATATATTGTACATTACGAATTCACGAAATACAAGGAATTTACGATATAAATCCCTTGTAAACTATATATGTACATTGCTATGCACATTAAATATGAGTAGCGGTACTTTGTGAGAGCCTAGGGGCGGGAAGTATTTAAATACGCTACTGGATTTGGTTTATGATATGAACGCGTGACATATAACTTTAAATTTGTATGCATAATATCGCAATATCCTATATACAATAAACTCGAAATGGGTACTGGAACATGTAGTTTGTTCTTAAATTTCTTAGACAAATATACTTCTATGCAATGTGTGTGATCTAGCCTACCTTCCTGTTCATAACAGCGAACCGAGTGATGTTTCAGTTCAACCGTGGATCAATTCGCAAAGTTCTGACTTTGCATTCGGGAGGTGTTCGGTTGGCCAAGAATCTTCACTGAAGCCTTCCTAGGGTTTCATCTTATTCCCGGCTATCGTCGGGACTATAAATTCCACTCCGTCGCTCACTGATTCGTCCTCATATCGTCTCCGCAATTCTATTCCTGCCTAATCCACTTATGTCTTAATCTATTAATAAATGCAGTTCAATCTGCATCAGCCAACCCTAGATGAATATGAATTGGAATATATTCACTTCATGGTGTGGCGGTTCTAGCTTTATCATTTTTTATAAATTTGATTTAATTTCATTTTATTTAATTATGTACTCTATTTATAAATATTATTTTCCGCTAAATTTGAGATATTTTAATTTAATTTAAATTCTTGGTAAAATAATACATGGCAGATAGAGATTCTCAACATGAACTCTTTTTGCATTAGTTATTTGGAGGTTACACATACGCAAATTGTAAAGGCAGCGAGCGCTATTCTGCATAGAAAGCAGCCATTTAAAAAAATGCACAACTACGAGTAACATATGCCAATACCCCAAACAAGTGAGAATACAGAGTATTGCACCGTTCAGCACCGATATATTTAATCATTCTGAAAAGCATATATACAGGACACCGAACAATGCCAGGTTCTCGATTGACCACCACCGTTCTTGACGTCTGCAGATTTTAAGTTCGGTCTCCAGATTGAACTCGAAGCCAAAACTTTGAAAGTCATTAGCAATGTTAAGAAAGAGAAACAGTTTAATTTTGTTAGTGAAATTATTCTAAACCAACATCATGTTAGCAATCCTTAGACGGGATTACACAGCTACACTTATATCAGCATCTTTTCAGTGGTATGTTTCATGGTCTTTTATGACTTGCTCATTGCTTTTGATTGAGCCTACTGCATGAACTACGTATGTTCTCAGTTAAAGTTTAAGTGCAAATTCATTCGATTCAGTATATTTAAATGGGTGTTTCGTATATCTACATTTTTAGCTACACGGTGTTCAGAATTTATCTTGAATTAAGGAAAATGTAACTCTGTGTTTCTCCCTTATTTACAAACATTGTTGGATCGCATATAAATTAGGGGAAGATTCGCTGATTTGACATATTAGAAATTACCTAATTTTAGGTTAGTTTTCTTACTGTTAAAATTTCTTTCTTGATACATTCTAGTACATAATTCACATTATCTCCAAATTACACATTTTTTAAGCTCCTAACTAACAGCAAATTTAACGACATTCAAATGGTGGTTTAGACGCCGGATTCCGAACCCAGTTCGAGTCTTTTCAATCCTATAATATTGTAAACAAATTCGAGACAGTTATGTGTTTCCATTTACCGAAAGATCAGTGAAATTCTATGCACCTGGACAATATAAACCGATAGACATAAAAACTCAATATTCAGGGTTTCTCTTTATT